>OZ023157.1:832500-1122500 GCA_963678695.2 Diplodus puntazzo | reverse complement strand
TACAAACCTGCAACAAGCACAAACCAGCCGGCAGGAACAACAACTCCTGACAGAGATCCGGCCACTCCTCACTCACTCCGGCTGTGATATCGCAGGCAGAAAAGTGCGTGTGTGTGACGGACAGCTGGAAACAGATGTGAACCCGACTCATAAAACACAGGGAGGTGGTGGGAAACCCAGCGGAGCGGAAAAACAACACGACAGAAGGACGAGAGAGGAGCAAACGGCGGCTGGCAGCACGAGCTCACATGTAAATATGATCCATCATGAAACTGATCAGGCTGCAGATGTCCGTCCGTGCTGCAGCCACAGATGTGTGTACGTATGGATCAGAAATCTGAGCCTGTGATGTCATCACATTAACCCGCCGTTTGTGTGTGACGGAGGTAAAAGTCGGACAGAACCAGTCGTTGATTTAGTTTCCTGACTTTCCGTCGTGCTGATGAAGACACTGGTGATAAAAAGGTCTTTTGCAGCAGGAGTTTGTGTGAAGTGACACGAGGCTCAGAAGCCATTTTGAGCTACAAGGACACAACAGGGAGACTCGTGACCCGGCGTGCTGTGGGTGGAGAAGCTCTTCCGGACCTCCCGGCGTTCCCAAAACACACCAGGAAGGTTTCGTTTTCTCGAGTTACGCGGGCGACCTGCGGCGACCGGGGACGCCATTTATTATCTCCAAAAACAAGATCGCAATCTACCAAATAATCCTCTCGTCGAAAACAAGATTGTTTTACCATGAAAGCGCAGCGCTTCAGACGAACATCACAGGAACATCTTCTCCTTTGTTGTTTCAACATTAGCAAAGAAGTCAAACCAAACAGTAAACTTGACCGAGATGAAAGACACAGAAAAACTTCCTGCTGATAGAAAATATTGTTCAGTTGAAGTTGGTTTCCTCCTGCCACTGTAATGACTTCACAAAGACTTCCTGTCCCCCCCCGAGGGCTCCATGGGCTGTAAGTTCCTCGAAATGAGGATTTAATTTGAGGCGAGGCAAAAAAAATAAAATAAAACTTAAAGTGGGACCAGCGGGGCAGAATCATGGGAATTGCGGTTCTTTTGCGAACGCAGCCAAACACACGTCCACTTTGATTAGAGTCGTGTTTTAGGAACGTCGAAGCATCAGCGCTTTCACTCGCTCGCTCACAAGGCTCATAGGCTTTAAAGAGAGAGAGAGAGAGTGTGTGTGTGGTGTGTGTGTGTGTGTGTGTGTGTGTGTGTGTGTGTGTGTGTGTGTGTGTGTGTGAGTGAGCTAGTGAAGGCTAACAGCTCATAAGGGGAAAGAGCGGCGATGCTTTGCGCATCTCAGTAGGCTAATTATAACACTGCAACGGCTGCAAAAATGAAACATGAAAGAATTAAAGATCACAAAGAGAGAGAGAGATGGAACTGTGTGTGTGTGTGTGTGTGTGTGTGTGTGTGTGTGTGTGTGTGTGTGTGTGTGTGTGTGTGTGTGTGTGTGTGTGAGAGAGAGAGAGAGAGAGAAGAAAACAACAGAGGGAGAATAAAAGAGAAGGAGGAAACACAATTATTGTTAAAGAATGTGTAGCAGTAATTACATTTCACTCCAATTAGATGGCTGAAGTTGTGTTTCCTCTCTCGCCTCCCTCTCGTCTGTTTGTCAGGACACACACACACACACACACAACAGACTAACCTCGAATAACGAGCAAGCTCACAAGCTGCACCTGAACACACCTGAACACACCTGAACACACCTGAACACAGAGTACAGCAGACGGCTGACTAGCTCGTACTAACTGCGCCCGCTTGAGAGGAAATACCTCTTCTAACCAGCAGGTGGAGGTCGTCTGCAGACGTCACTTCTAACGGAGAACAGGTCGCGGTTTTCTAGTCGTTTTGAAGTATTTGCAATCTATCAACACGAGGCGCCAAAACACAGAAATGTTTCAGTATCTGCTCTCTGTTCAAGGTCTGCTGTCGGAGTGTGTGTCCGTGTGTGTGTGTTTCTGTCTTTCAGGGACACATTTAAAACCTCGGACGAGTTCACAGAGGACGACACTGATGAACGAAGAAGAATGAGAGAGACGTCTCCAGGAAGTGATTGTAAGTCGACGTAAAGTCCAAAATCACATGAATCAACGTGTGTGTGTGTGTGTGTGTGTGTGTGTGTGTGGCCGGGTCCAACTGGGACCACCAGCCAAGACTTGAGATACACTGACAGCTGGGAGCAGCTGGTCACATGTGAGTATTTGACGGTGTGTGTGTGTGTGTGTGTGTGTGTGTGTGTGTGTGTGTGTGTGTGTGTGTGTATTAGTGTGTGTTAGTGGGTGTGTGTGTGTGTGTGTATTAGTGTGTGTTAGTGGATGTGTGTGTGTGTGTGTGTTTTAGATAGACAGCTGGGGACAGTTGCTAGTGTGACGGAAAATGACAGCCGGGCAACACGAGACCTTCTATATGCTCCACCACACACACACACACACACACACACACACACACACACACACACACACACACAGTCTCACACACCGTCTCACACACACACACACACAGGCGCCCTCACCCTCTCCCCCTCCTCACCCCTTCAGACGGCGCTGCAGACTTGCTAATCTGTGCCCTTTAATCCGAGCGTCTCTTCAATCCGTGCACTTTCCCTCCCAGGTGCCATCCAATTCCCTCCCAGCGCGCTCTGCCTTGCTTCCCTCTGACAGCTCCGATCGCGGTAAATAACCCAACGGCACTATTTTTAGACTTAAACACAGTCAGAGGTCACGGTGAGTTACGCTGAAGTCAAACTCGCACGACAAATTCATACGAGCGATAACTTATTTTATGAAAACAAGTCTGCCGTGTGTTTGGACGAAGCGGTTTGACCTTCACTCGTCGTCTCACACACACAGCAGACTCTCTGCTCAGATAAACAGCTATTTCTGTAGCACCAGCGAGTCGATACGCTTTATATTTATAATATGAATCATTTTATAAGACTGGATGTCAGTGCAGCTGTTTACAAGCAGAGACAGGCGTCTCGTCTGAGATGAAACAGTCTTCGACTGCTCGAGCAAAAGCAGAGAGTTTGCTTCCAAAATGTCGTTTTCATTTTAAATACTTCTATATGTTTGACAGATTCTTGCAATCTAAATGTAAAACATTATGACAGTTGTGGAAGTTAAGACTTTAGAGTCGCTCTAACAATAACTCTCTGTGTTGACCTGTGAATGTGGAGAATTCAGAGCTGGACATTATTCTCCTTCACAGATTATCTAACTCATTATTATTATAAACAACCTTTAGAAAAAGGTCACATGTGAAATGAGTGTCTTCACTAAAAACCCTCAAATATCTTCCAGGGTCCTTCAGGTGTTCGGAGTTTGATTGAGCTTCCTGTCCGGCTCCGTTTAGCTCCAGAACACAAACACATCTCTGGTCTCCTCAAAGATAAACAGGACTAATCTGGGTCAGCCGAGCGCAGGTGAAGTCCCACAGAATAGTTTGTGTCTACACACACTGCAGTGACCTGGATACTGCAGCAGCCTGTATGTCCTCTGTGTGTGTGTGTGTGTGTGTGTGTGTGTGTGTGTGTGTGTGTGTGTGTGTGTGTGTGTGTGTGTGTGTGTGTGTGTGTGTGTGTGTGTGTGTGAGATGAGTTTGCAGTGATAGCCATCTCCTCCCATCCCCCCCCGGCTGATGCAGGTCATCAATTCTCATCTGTGTGTCTCTGCTATCTCCTCGTTCAGCGCCGAGTTATAAATACACGAGCAGGCAGCGACGCAAACCAGTCGGCAAATCTGCTGATGAGCCGGTCGGACGGGAGCAGAAACAGTCGTCCACATGAACTCACAGCAGCCTGCAAACCTGCACAGGCTGTCAGCTGACAGACAACAAGACAAAAGATGGTTTTGTGCAATTTTACAGGTCCGACTCTCCCGGTTCCAGCTTCTTACATGTGGACAGAACCAGACATTTGAGGACATCCGGGCTTCGGAAACACTAGACAACATTTTTCTTCATCTTAAAATCAATTAATTGGTAATCAAAATAATCACGCCTCGTTATTGCCACTATTAGCCTCATGCTGAATTAGCCATTAGCACTTCCTGTTTGCAGTGTACCACGGAGGTTCAGGCCGTTACTGGATCGCTCTGGTTCTGAAGAGAACTTGCAGTCATCAGATCAGCGATCAAGAACAGCATCTGTCTCTTTATTCAGTCAGCTCAGAAGTCAAATCCGTCCCTCAGACAGCCTGTCAGCTACTTCTTCACTCAATCAGTCCGTCAGTGTCACTGAGAAATCCACGAGTCCAGTTGGATGTTCTGTCAGTGCTGCAGGCGGGCAGCAGGCTGTCCACTCCTCCAGGGTTTCAGCTTCGCTGCCAGTCACTCGCTACGCTTTCTGTTTTTCTCCTAGAAAGCCCAAAACTCACTGCAGCCAGTCGCTCATTCAGCCGGTCAGTATCTCACATCTACCTTTGTCCCTCTCCACCTCCTCCACCATTCACCTCCACCTCCCTCCACCTCCACCATTCACCTCCACCTCCCTCCCTCCACCTCCACAGTCACCGCAGATGTCTCAGCTCCGAGGCTCCATTCTTTATCTCTATGATAATAACAGGCCGCGGCTGGAAGCCGAGCGGACCGAGCAATGTGACCTCCAACTCCTCCGGCAGGGTTCTGAACGCACCGCAGCTCGGAGATTTCCACCAGGTTAAAGATGTTCCCCCGTCTGCTGAATTTATCAGTCGGCTGGACGGAGACGGCGAGCGGCGCTGAGCTGATATTTATCACCAGCTTTTATTTTTCTCTTCTGTGCTGAATGTTTAACGCTGCGCTGTAAAGGGATTTAGGTAAACGACCATGAGAGATCAAACTTAAAGCTCCTCTAAATTGTTGCAAATGGAAACACAAGAGAACATTTTGCTTTACAGAGACAGAATCAACGATGTACGGGAGCAAATGTGTTGTTAATGGTCCAGGGTCAGACGATAACAAATAAATGACTGCAACATTATTTTCCTCTGGCAGAACAAAGAAAACGTGTCATTTAAAAGGAGAATGCGATGCTGCAGGAGCAGCAGGAGCAGCAGGAGCTGCAGGAGCTGCAGGAGCAGCAGGAGCAGCAGGAGCAGCAGGAGCAGCAGCAGCTGCAGGAGCTGCAGGAGCTACAGGAGCAGCAGGAGCTGCAGGAGCTGCAGGAGCTGCAGGAGCTACAGGAGCAGCAGGAGCTGCAGGAGCAGCAGGAGCAGCAGGAGCTGCAGGAGCTGCAGGAGCTGCAGGAGCAGCAGGAGCAGCAGGAGCAGCAGGAGCTACAGGAGCAGCAGGAGCTACAGGAGCAGCAGGAGCTGCAGGAGCTGCAGGAGCAGCAGGAGCAGCAGGAGCAGCAGGAGCTGCAGGAGCAGCAGGAGCTGCAGGAGCAGCAGGAGCAGCAGGAGCAGCAGGAGCTACTGGAGCTGCAGGAGCTACAGGAGCTGCACAAGCTGCAGGAACCGCAGGAGCAGCAGGAGCAGCAGGAGCAGCAGGAGCAGCAGGAGCAGCAGGAGCTGCAGGAGCTGCACAAGCTGCAGGAACCGCAGGAGCTGCAGGAGCTGCAGGAGCTGCAGGAGCAGCAGGAGCTGCAGGAGCTGCAGGAGCAGCAGGAGCGGGTCCTGCAGTACTTTAGGTTCTGGTTCACGTTAACGGACTGACAGCCTTCATCCACTCGTCTGTGTGAAGCGCAAAACGGCCTCTTTGATGCTAATCGTTCAATGAAGATGTGATATTCTTTCCAGACTTACAAGGTGTTTCGATTTGGGTGCACTGTGCAGCACAAGGTCGTGTCAAGGCGACACCAAACACACACACACACACACACACACACACACACACACACACACAGACACACACAACATTAAAGTAAACTGAAGAAGGAGTGTGAGTAGAAGGAAGGAGAGAGAGAGTGCGTCACTGATCGAACTTTTGGAAGCTTGAGTCTGAACATCTTGTGTTTCAGAGTGTGTGTGTGTGTGTGTGTGTGTGTGTGTGTGTGTGTGTGTGTGTGTGTGTGTGTGTGTGTGTGTCAACATGACAATATCAATAATATGTGACTCTTTTATTTAAGACTCCCACATGGACTTGTTGATTCCTGAGTCTGAGGGCGTGCACACAGCGTCAGTATGTTTTATTTGTCTGCTCACTTCACAGCTGACGTCAGCGGAGCCTCGAACGCAAGAGCGGCTAAAAAGAGCTCCATAAGTAGATGATGCATATAGGAGGGCAGAAAATAGTGCTTCCTACCTGTACAGGCAGAGACCATGAGTCAAACAGTGAAGCCAGAGGAGAAACAGCATGAGGAGGAGAAGTGAAGCGAGGTGTTGCCGCTCTGTGTTAATCTGCAGCAGCAGCAGCAGCAGCACAGAGCAGCTCAGGGATTCGGAGCGTCGGGAGGCTTCCTGCAGGCCTCAGGATAACAATGGTATTTAGTAGCATGTAAACCAGCGAGCCTGACACACAGACCTGCAGATACTCCTACAGAGTACACGTGCACACGTGTGTACACTCAACACACACACTGACAAACACACACAGTGTGTCTTGAGGGACTGTAGGCGGCAGCCACACTGCTGCGTGCAGAGATAGCTCTCTCGCTCTGTCTTCTCTGCTCTGCCTGCCCTAATGACTTTCTCTCTGCCTCCCCCCTCCCTCCCGCTCTCTCTCGGGTAAGTGGGTGACAGTCTTTTAAAGTGCAGTCCTGTACCTTCTGATAGCAGCCAGCAAACAATGAATGTATTGGCCATGCTACTGGATCTGGGAGCGTCTCAGAATAACAACGAAGCCGAGGGAGGAAGCTGTGGACGAATGAATGTGGTTCAAAGAAGAGCTGACTGTCTCTCTCCTCTGTAAACAAACAGAGCGGGAGACTCGTCCTTTGTCTCCGCTGCAACGAAGGACACGTTTCAGTTTGTACCCAAGGATGAAAAGAACGACAAAGTCAAAATATTAGAAATGCTGATGGTGTTTAAATTCACATTACTGTGCCTCGTGCTGTCTTTGTGTGCCGGTCGGTTACAGAGATAAAATGCTGCATGGCAGTCAGTGTTTCTGTAAACAACCGACACATTCAGACTACATGTTCATGACCCGACTTATCAAGATGTTCCAACATTTGTAAAGGTGACCACAGCTGGATGTTTTTAAAGAGATGTCCGCACATCTTCCAGCCTTGTCTGCGTCCACAGCACCAGGTGTTTCTGTGCCTAAAACATATTAAATCATAAGTACAGCGTCGTCACAACATAAACTTTAACACTGAAACTAAAGAAAGGTGAAGCTGGTTAATTCTCACCGAGTAGAACACAAAGCTCAGAACATAAAGGTCTACATTCTTGGCGTGCTTTCCTTCACCGGGCGGCTGAGACGTTTGAGCCTCGTCCTGAACGTTCAAACAGAATTCATATCGTCCTTGCAGAGCTCGGCTGATTACAGGCCGAGCTCTGCCGAGGCTCAACACCTGGTTTGAGGTGAACTTCAAGAGAAACTGTGGCTCTGCAGCAAATCCACCTGATGTCTCAGGACTTAAACACAGAGCAGATGATGGCAGAGCGCCTCCAGCTTTTTCTCCTCACTCCCTCATTTTTCTGTGAAGCTGAAGCATAACTCATGTTGGAGGTTATGAAAATGTGTTTCTCTGAAGTTACTTCTGGTATTTTTGTGGTTTTATTGATGTTTTATTGACCATATTTGTGCCGTTTCTGCTGTTACACGTTGCTGTATATTCACTTAAAGCATATTGTCTCTCCACGAGTCGTACATCAACAACTAATGGGGCAAAAAGCCTGAAAATAACCTCTGAATGTTAATATCCTGAGAGTGAGAACTCATGGAAGATAAAGACATTCAGGGTACATCAGGATGTATTTATGAGAGAACTGCATCCTCTTTTTTGTGTGAAAATTTCAAAAGAAGTTGATACAAAATCCCCGACATGTGCCACCCACAGAAGCCCCTCAGGCCGCGCGGCAGAAAATCACATTTCTTTGACACCCTTGATGACTTTAACGTTCTTACAGCGCGCAGAGCTTCACAGAGTCCATATCTTATATCCCAAAACCAAAAAACTGCACTTCAATAAGCTCAGTCAGTCTGAAAATGAACTCTGCAGAAGAAGAAGAAGAAGTGTAGCCTACTTCTTTTAAATAATGCACTCTGCAGCGTTATTTTCTACAAACTGCAGGCGGCCGTCAGCACAAATATCAACCTGTACGCTGAAATACAGCAGGATTAATGGCCAACAACATCCAACATTGCAGAGTGGTCAGAGTGCGTTTACACTCAGAGGAACGCGTCTCGTTCTGCAGCCGCTCACACGTCTGCAGACTCCTGCAATCAGTCAGCAGTCGATAATCTGACGGCGTTCCAAGGACGCTGTCCGGGTGTCAAACTCTTCACTGAGCGGTCGAACCAATCAGCTTCATCTGAGGACCAACATGGCGGCTCCAGGCTGGTCCATACAGCTGATCTACTTTAACGGTTACGTCAACACGGGTCACGAGTGTCTGCAGGTCCGAACAACGTCAGGTTCCGAAATGACTGATGAGGCTTCGTATCACATCAGAAGCAGGAAGATTAAACAATAATCCTATCACGATTATTCTGATTCATGATTAGCTGGATGATCTTTTTGTGAAAAACAATTCAAATCAAGATGATTTGATCTAAACAAACACTTTAACGTCTGGAGAACAAGATGTAAGTCTCTGCAGCACCACAGCACCTCATTATAATCATGTTGGGCACAAGTTACTGCAGCTCCTGCCACCTGATATCTCCGTGTTGCTGTTCAATAATAATTCAGTTAATCGTGCAGCTCGACGTGTCGACATATAAAAACGTGAAACAGAGTCCAGCTGCTGTTCCCTCTCAGCTCTGTGGAGAGACGTTAGCAGCCTGTGCAGAGACAGAAAAACCTCTGGAAAGTTATTTTTAAAGTCGTCTAATAATAAATTCAGATGATTCTTATTTTTGATAAAACATTAAAAACAAACAAACTCCCGCTCCGCTCAGCGAGATGTGAGGCCGCGGCAGGACTCTGCAGGACTCTGCAGGACTCTGGAGGACTCTGGAGGACTCTGCAGGACTCTGCAGGACTCTGCAGGACTCTGGAGGACTCTGGAGGACTCTGCAGGACTCTGCAGGACTCTGCAGGACTCTGCAGGACTCTGGAGCCCTGCTGCCGGGCTGTGAACAGCGGGGATTTGGGTGTGAGCTCCGTCGGTCCATTTGCCCTTGAAGATTATCGCTTTATTAAATTGTAATGCTCTTTGAAGCGGCAACTATGTAAACAATACCCCTCCATCCCTCCACCCACACACCCGCACCTCCACCCCTCTGAGGTCCAGAGCTGCGAGTGGAGGTCGCAGTGAAACGCTTGGAGGACGTTTGACAGCAAACTGCTCCGTCGCTCTGGTTCTCCATCCGCTTCTCACCTGTCCTTCTCCGCCCAGCCTCCTGCTGTCACTGCCCTCCCTCCCTCCCTCCTCCACATGCTTATTTTCTCTGCTGCACTCACTCCCTCGCTTTCTATTAACCCCGTTTCTCTCCAACTCACCCGCCTCCCCCCTCTCTCTCTCCCTCCCCCCTCTCTGTGTATTATTCTGCAGGCTCCAGTCCGATCCATCAACACATCCCACCACTACATCCCCTGTCACTCCCAGATTCACCCTCAGTGCCCCCACCACACACACACACACACACACACACACACACACACACACACACACACACACACACACACACACACACACACACACACACACACACAGTCTCCAGGACGTGAATCATCGGAGCCCGTTGGCAGACGACAGCTCTCGTCCCGTTGAATGACTGCCCATCATAAAAGACGGATTGGCGGATGAATGGGTGGGGTGAATAAATGACTTGATGGGTGGATGAGTGTGTGGATAGATGGGTGGGTGGATGAATAGAGGGATAAATGGGTGGATGAATGGGTGACTCACGACATCCTGATCCGACACAAATTTGCAAATAGGCTCGGAGATGAGCATTCATGCCCGTGACACGTTTCCCCCCCCGACTGTTTACTTCCTGGTGCAGCGCCGCAGCGGGCGGAGTTTAGCAGAGTGCATCAAATCAAACATTTAGTGTTTGGTGTCGGGCTGCGTGCCGCCGGGAGTCTCTCACAGTGAAGTTAACTTCACACCGTCACAGGGGAGGAGGTCTCAGAGCGGCTCCATTACAACTCATCATCCGCTCGTTTCATTGATTTATGGATTTTAAATGCAGGTTATAGAAGAATCAATACACACTTGACCAGTAATTTGGTAATTTAGTTATTTTATCGCTGCGAGCGTTAAAACAATTAGGCCCGTCGATGTTATTGATAACTGATTCATCATTAGAGTCACTCTGCAGGGAAGAACGGCTGCTTTTCTCCTTTTTATGCGACTGTAAACTGAACGAGTTTCCGTTTTTGGACTGTTGGTCGCAAAGAATAAAATACTGTGAGAAAATCAGGAGCTGCAGCTACATCTCATTTCAAAGTGTCTCCACTGGAACAGAATAACAGTAATTTAACAGACTGCACAATAAAACGACTGACGGTTTGTGATTAAATAATCAGTGGCAATTTTGATAACTGAATTATTACAGTGATTATTTTCAAGTTGTAAAATACTGAAAATTCTGTTTTCAGCTTCTCAGATTTGAACATTTTGTGGTTTTCTTTGTGTTTAATAAACGTGAACGAACGTTTTTTGGTTTTGGACGGTTGGTTGGACAAAACAAGACATTTGTGAAATTATTCACCATTTTAAACTGTTTAATGATGAATCAACAAATAATCAACACATTATCTGATGAAATAAAATACTGACTGTTAGTTATGTCTGTATGTTTTCATCCTCCACTTCACATCATTTCATCAGTCTGCTGCTGAACTGAGTCGCCGTTCACAGATTCTGTTGACTCGTCTCAACTTGTACAAGGTGTGTAACCTGAAGCCTCCCTCCTGTTTGTGTTAAACAGGCAGTGTGTGTGTGTGTGTGTGTGTGTGTGTGTGTTGTCGGCACACACAACCTAACGTATATATATATGTATGACCCTGCTTGTGCAAGAGCGTGACAGTGTGTGTGTGAGTCCACACCAGGAACAATGTCATCTATTGAGAACCCAATCTCACACACACACACGCACACACGCACACACGCACACACACACACACACACACACACACACACACACACAGAGCGGGTGTGAAGTGGACCTGGTGGTGTTTGACTGTTAGATTTAACATGTCAGGTTCTCTCATGTCTCATTTCCTCGGCCGGCTGTATTTGCCTCCCGCCAACGCTTTAAAAGCTGCCGGCCAGGTGGAGAGGCCGAGCTGTTTGCCCGAGTCAACACACACACACACACACACACACACACACACACACACACACACACAAACACACACACACACACACACACACACACACACACACACACACACACACACACACACACACACACACAAAAGAATCCGATGAAAGATCTCGGTTTGCTTTCAGTCCGAGTGTCGTTTTGTCGCTTCGTGTTCTTTCAGTGACTCTGCAGTTATTAATTTTTAATAACAAAGCGTGCAAATAGTCTCAAAGCAGCGGCTCCGTGTGTCAGATGAGATTTCTCCTTCCTCCTTTTATGTTCTTGGTGTTTTAATGCTTCATGCCAGATGAGCCAAAACAAGCACTCAGCATTTCTCTCACTCTCTCTCTCTCTCTCCATCTAGAAGCCAAGAAAAAAACCCTGAATATTATTCAAACACTTGTGAATGTCTGCACTTTCATCTGGGCCTGAATGAACAAAACTCCTCATGATAAAAGTCCTTGTCGGAGACCCCACCGCCCCCGTTCGGCATAGCAGACGAGTCTCCATGGTGACGGCACCAGCAGGCTGTTCTGGCTGTTGTGGTGAAGCTGAATTCCTTCACGGATGACCGAGCAACACGCCTCTACATGTGGGTCCGTTTCCAGCACTTTAAAAAGAGCTAAATATACATCATTACAGGGCGACGCCAGAGTGGAAACTCTGCTCTCGGCATGGATCTGGATCGCTCTTCTGTTTCGCTGCTGCGGCTGCCAAACATGTCAAACACATTTTTACTATTCTACTTGTTTTTTTCACGGTGTGTGGCGCTGTGGTGGAATTCCTTCGTGTTAAGACTGAACTGAATGTTTGAGGACAACGCGGCGGCTTCATTTCGACGTTTTCACACGCAGACCGATCGTTCTGGATACTGAGCGTCGGACGTGTCGCAGCGTGTGGCTGCTGCGTCGGTAGCAAAGTCAAATCACAATCGGCTCTTTCTCGCAGCGTTAAGGGTTCTGGCGTGGCGGCGGGATTCCTCCACGGTTGACCAGGCAACTCAAGAGCGCCATTTGGCTCCATGTCCAGAAGGCTAACCAGCCAAAACAAGGGGGCTAATAAAACTGTCCACTGATAAGCAGTTAATGCTCCAGAACTAATGACTGCACTGCCACCCTGTTCCAGTGGTGTGACTCACACACACACACACACACACACGTACACACACACACACACACACACACACACAGAAAAAAATCACCTTCATTCACAATTTAAAGTCTTGTGATTGGACGAAGCTTGAAGTAATGAGAAGCAAAGAGGATTCTGGGAGCTCAGTTTAGGTCGTGCTGCCAGAGACCGAAAGAAAAACGTTTTAAAATGGAAGAAAATTCATTTTGTCCTTGTCTTGAGAGCTTGTCAAGATATTATCAAACACTTTGAAAGTTTCCAGCAGTGAAAACAATCATCAGCGTCATCATCTACGAAACTACGATGGAAATGTTTAATTCTTCATTTTATATTCTGAATAATCTACAAAATATTCTGCAGATTATGCCAAAAGGAGAGACATTTTTAATTGCAACCCTAAAACATACTCTAATGAATGGTGCTCAGTAGAGCGTATACCTCAGCCAAGACCCAGCGGTCCCCAAACTGTACTCACTCGTAGACACAAGCCTGATTTATCAAAGACCGCTCAGCAGTTTTTGTGTAAAACTTCCGACAACCCCACAAACAAACGGACGCGGGTGAAAACACAACCTCCGTGTTGGAGCTGGTTCTTCATGCTGCAGCCGAAGTGTCAACAGCTAATCTGCGACGAATACGTTGAGCACATGCAGAGCAGAGCTGCAGGTCGCCCCGCTGAGACGGAGCATCGCAACAAGAACAATCCGCTCACAGTCCCGAGCTCCGGCACTAAAACGGCCTCTCTATCAGCGACATCCAGGCCCGAGCAGTTAGCTACACTGATGGCTCATAATGGCCCGGCCGGCCTGCTGCTGCGGCGTCTCCCTCTGCAGCACTTCACAGCTTTGTCAACTGCAATTATACAGCAAACTGCCACTAGGAGCAACAGAGTAACAGCTCCAGAGCTGCAGACACATGGCACCAATGTTGTCACGCTTTCTCACAGCTTGAGTTTACAAAAAAAAAGATTTCCCACACCGTATAAACATGGACATTTGGTGTCACTTGGCGTCTGTGGCTGCCAGCATCGTGCTGCAGGATGTGACTTTTAAAAAATCTGCTAATTTGAGGGCCTGCTGATGAAACAGCACATTAGGAAGATATTTATGGTCAGTCAATAACTCTGATGTTTGAAATTTCTGCCACGTCAGATGGATTTCAAACCTCACATACACTGTAGGGAGGATTATTCCTGTTGCTGGGCGGTATAATGAGTCACCAGAAGAATAAATCCCAGTTCAGGCGCACTTGTGATTAAGCATCCGCCCTGCTGAGCTCGCTGTGGAGGGAAAAACACGTCCATCAAGAGATCTCTCATTACAACACTGCTGTCCATCCTCCTCCTCCTCCGCTCTGCTCCGCCCATCACAACTCGTTCAGCAGAATCAGGATCAATTCATTGCGATCACGGATGATTTCATGACGCAGGAGCTCTGCTGTGATAAATACATTCTGTGCGACGTGATCTGCTGCGTTGTTACAGAGACGAGGTGAGCGGCGAGTGTTTAACGTCGGCAGGTGTTGATTGGAGTCTTGTTTGTTGGCTCACAGGACTGATGTGGCTCCAGGCCAGCGTTCAGAACCGAGAGTGTTAAATTAACTCTGATGGGTGTGAACTTTCATAAACACTGACACAGCACAAATTTACACACTTTGACTTGAATGAATCATTACGGCTTCACTGCATCAGAGAGCCGGCTGAATCCTACATGAGTTACTTCTGTATAGATTCCACACATCAGAACTGAGAGTGTTTCATGTTCCTTCTCATTATGGTACGGTTCTGATCCGGTTTGAACCAACGCCTGGAATTTGTGCCATTTCAGTAAAAACAAATGAATTAGCAAATATGATCAGCATTGCTTCAAAAAGGAGGAAGCAGCAGAAGAAAGTACTGCTGGAATATCAGCACAGTACTGGACTATTTATTGTAAAACTGCTAAAACAACATCAACCAAGACAGTGAAAATAATCTCCAACGTCAACGAGCTCATCAACCACACGATGTTTCAGTCAACACGTCCTCATATCGAACATCTGAGCAGGTCGACGTTCACGGTCGTCTAAAAACCAACATGGCGGCTGCAGCGTAACAACGACATCATCGTCGTCATACTGCCACTGTTCGGTCGTTTCAGGCACTTAAACTACTTGGTTAGGATTAAGAACACGCTGGTTCGGGGTACCAGTGTAACCTGACCCAGACCCGACCCTCACCTGCTCTCGCTGACACTGCTGTGGATTCTGTTGGGCTCTCGGTGACGTTGACTAGCTTCCAACAGGTGAGTGAAACCAGCAGCTGGAGACCACAAAACAACAGCAGCTCCGACAGACTGACGGGCTCTGCACCGAGCGCTGGAACCCACAGGAAATGTGTTCTGAAGAATTACAGCTCGTGACAGCAGCGACTGTAGATTGCAATCAAAAGAAAGGCAGCACAGCATAAATGCTTCTGCAAACAGAGGAGCAGCGAGGCAGCATTGACTCATCTACTGCACATTATGGATTAAACCTCCACAGAGCAGACTGTCTGTTCCGTTACACATTTTTATTGGCCTCTATTTTAAAACATATTGAAACCATGACAACTGCAAAAAAGACCAACTTCAGCTCTCTGTCCCGGTTTACACCGTCGGACCCTTTGAATCCGGCAGCCAGCGCCATCAGCAGAAGCCCGGTTCTCTGTTGTTATCTGCCACTAAGAATAGCACCGGGGCCCACACCCTGTAAAAAAACCTGCAGGGCTCTTCAAACGTCGCATGACTGTTTTATTTTCGTGTTCTGACAAATGTGCCGTATGTGCATCGACGAGTGGTGTTTCAGTCATGGCAGGATCGTGAGTCATGGCGACAGAGGAGCCGCCAACTGGAGGCCGAGGAGCTGCAGATGCCTCAGACCCGGTTTTAGCCCAGAACGGCAGCAGGAGGGTGAAAGGGAAGCATCTAAATCTCATCTCCCAATGTGAAAGGCTGACTCAACAACACGCACACATCGGGGTTTTTTAAACCTTCTGAAATCGGAAAGGAATAAAAAAAAAACTTATCCGGATCTCTCAGCTGAACGAGGAATCCTTCTTTCCACTTGTGGCTGAAGTTTGAGAAGCAGGGAGCCAAAGATTAGACTTATCTCATGAAGGATACACAAGGTGTTTCATAACAGAGGAGCTCAATCCTATTTTGGATGATATTGATTTATGGAATAGGGAGCAGCTCAGACGTAGACAAGGAAACACCGTCAGAGGAGGAGGAGGAGGAGGAGGAGGAGGAGGAGGCGTCCGACTCCAACCTGCTGCCGTCTTTATGACAAAAATCTTGATTGCTGAGATGAAACCGGGATAAAACTGAAGCTGTTGCTGGATAAAAAATAATGGATTTCAAAGCTGTGAACTCTTCAGGGATGAAAAAAGAAAACCTGTCCTGTTAGCACGGCGATGAGTCGCAGGCGACGACTAATCAAAAATCGATCTAAATTAGCTTTCGTTTTGGTGGTTAAATCCTAAAGGTAGTGTTAGAGATGGTTTATTTTCTTTCTCAGAGACGATGTATTGATTTGTTTGTGATGACGGGACAGAAACTTAGTAAGAAACTGAATTTCTATCTTTTGTTGTTGAGTGTTGAATCGCTGAAGGCTGTTTTCCTTTTTTATTCAACTCCTGAATCTTTATTTTTTGGATCTGAACTCGTCTGAACCTGCAGAAACACGGCAAGATAAATTCAAGCTGTTGATTAAAATACGTCTAATCTTTATAAAGAAGGAAAAACCCGCCATCTGTTGATCTTTACTGATCCAGATGTGGCGGTCTGACGGCGGCATAGCTGTGTGTTTTACATAAAAAGGAAAATGCTGTTTAAAATCGACAGACTGAAGAGCAAAGACACATTCTATCCTGATTGTTTAATGTGTCACTTATGGAGCATTTAACAGCCGCTCACAGGACGGATCTGTCCGCCACATTCAGGTCCACAGAATCCGTCTCCGTGAATGACGTGCAGCTCTCTGAATTTCTACAACCAGTTTGTTCCGGGCTCCTCCGGGTCACCTCGGGTCAGGAGCTTCTCAGCACATCAGCTGTTATGTAAGCTCTGAGCGGTAAAAGACGAAAACCAAAGCGGCGTTCCAGGGTTTCCTCACAGAAACCACAGAACAGACCCGCTGACTTTGTTTCCCTCCTCCAGCACGCAGCAGGCCCGACGCAGAGTGTGTGTTACATCTCGTGCGGCGCTGTTCAATACCTGTTAAGCTGATCATCACCTTGAAGAGACGGTCGCAACAAACGGCTCCGCTGCCTCCTCGAGGTAATTTAAACCTCTTAAGCCGAGCAGCACATCTTTTTACTGGAGACTGAGGAGCCTTTCAGAGGCGAGCGGCGCTGCTGCCGGCGCCCCGACACACAAACACCAGCACGGGAACTACACAGCCACACACACACACACACACACTGTTTACTTAACCCTTGAAGGTTAGCACAGAGATCTCCTCTGTGAAAATGATAGAAAACATTATGACGAACACACACACACACACACACACACACACACACACACACACACTGAAGACTGGACCTCTTGTCGCTGCAGAGGGAGAGAGAACAACATCCAGAGTGTTTCTCACCTCTTTGTGTTGTTACAGCGCAGGACGATGGAGGTGCTGCACAAATACATCCAGGCAAACACACACATCACCTGTGTGTGTGTGTGTGTGTGTGTGTGTGTGTGTGTACTGCAGGCTGTGCATCCTCATCATAAAAGACAAGACGAGGTTATTTACTGCGACCGCCGCGACACTAATCTGTTTTATAATCCGTTTTTTTTTTTCTCATCGGGGGAAAGTCGACTGAACACGTGTGGCTTTTGTTTTTTTCCAGCTTCGTCTTCACACACTGCGAGCGACGCTGCCGACCCACGTTCAGGGTTACAGCACCGTCTGATATGTCGGTGTTGGACTGAGAGCATCAACATTAATGTCGCTGCAGCACCAGTCGAGTTCTTGTGCTGTCACAGCTGTGACATCACACCAGTGTGATCCGTCACCCAGAGGGAGAATCTGGCCCAGATACCGTGTGGGACGATGGCCTGATCCAGCCCACCAGAACAGAGGGAGCTGCGGTCCAGATTCTGGCCAGTTCTGGTTGGTTTGACCGGCTCTTGGCTGACATCAGGAGCGGCCCAACCCGAGTGCATCATTCCACACGGTATGTGGGCCAGAGGAACGCATCTCGTGTGGGCCGGATCTGGACTGTGACAGCTTTGCTATCTGGGCTGCAGCGTCTATGATTCAGGATCAGGCTGTTTAAATCCTGCTGATTTGTTGGGTTCTGATCCAGACCAACACAGATCTGTGGGTCAGGATCTCTGCAGCTCATCAGAACTTTATTATGAGTCACATTAGAGCTTTGGATCAGTATTAATGATGACATACCAGGAACAAAACCAACAGGGTGGTATCAGGGATTATACGCCTCACTGTGGGCGGGCCACACCGACACACACACCCAGAATCAGCACACACACACACCTCAGTTAACAAATTAACAGCACGGCGTAGAAACCGACACACACACTCACACACACACACTCACACACCAGCAGCAGCAGCAGCGGTGGAGGTGGAGGTGGTTCCTGCAGCTCAGGGGGGGAAACAAACATGGTTCTCTGTGTGGAGGATTAAAAGACCGGCTTGTCTACAGAACACACAGGTCCGATCAACATGACGCCTGTTTACACACACATACGAGCAAACGTGCTCAGCTGCAGGTCGTCTACGTCACCGAGGACCGAGAACAGCAGGAGAGACCAGAAACCAACGGACCGGGAGAGGATCCGGCCCGCTGCACTGAGAACATATTGATTTACGTCCAGTGGGGGTAGCAGGGAAATAGTTGGACCTCCAGGCCTCCTCTGCAGGCTTCAGACGGGGAATAATGGCCCCCGCGGGACCACTCAAAAGCCTCCAGATTGCCCATCACTGAACAAGCAGAGTCCTTTAATTCATTTAGGGCGTGTGGGACGCAGCAGCCAAGTATTCCTGAACAATCAAACGACATTAAAACGGAGCGACGCTGGAGAAGATGTGAGGGATTTTTCAAACTCTGCAAATCAGACTCAGGACGGCAGCCAGACACCAACTGAATCAGTACCAGGACCTCAAAGGTCGGGTTGCAACAGCCAAGTGTCTAAAATAAAAACACCTCTGAAGTGGAGCCAGAACTGTAGGACTCCTGCTGACGGACAAAAACGCCTCACACAGGAGCCCGGAGGACGAAAACCTCCGGCTGAGGAACACCAGAGATCCACGTCACACCTTCAGGTTACAAACTGACAGGTTCACAAGGGACAGAACAAACATGTGGGTCGACCAGGAGAACAGCAGCTTCTCCTGTCAGAGGCCAGAACTGAACGGTACCGGATCAAACACCTTCTGTTTGGATCGTCCTGCTCAGATTATGTCAAAAATAATGAATATTGAGGGAACGTTAACTTCTCTTCTTCTACAGAGCATCAATCATCACAGAAACAGCAATTAATATCATACAGCTGGAGACACTAAAGATCACTTTCTATTGATCACTTTCTATTGATCACTCGCTCTGTGATCGTTCGGCTGTTTGGGCCAAAAAATGTCACGAAAATTATTAAAGATGTTGAGAACTTTAATCCCAACGCTTCAGTTTACAGAAGATATTCAGGATTCACACCTGCAGCGCTGAAATCAAGCGATTAATCACTGATCAACACAGTTTGTGTCACTGACAACTAATCGATTGATCGGCTGCAGCAGCAAGTGTTTCCTCAAACTCTGCTCAGCTTTCTGTAGTTTCCTCCCCCCCCTGCAGACCCCCTCTCCCTCCCCCTCCCCCCGTCCTGTCCCCGGTCAGGGGAGACATACCCAGACCGCGGCAGGCTGTCAAACGTCTCCATGGCAAAGCAGACGTGAGCGGAATCACGACGAGGTGAGCGATCATCCTGACTTCACCTCTCCAGGCTGCTCCCGCTCGTCACCACCGCCACCGGATGTGATTGCTCTTATTTTGTTAATTCCTTCTTCTCCAGCATGTCGGGATTACTGGGCTCATTAATGCTCCTAATGAGGTCTGTGTCCCCCCTCGGCCCGGCGCGTCTCCCCCTGCTGACGCGCTGCGACGTTAAAACTACTTCCACTGGCACGCGCGCGCGCGAGAGAGAGAGCGAGAGAGAGAGCGCACGCGCACAGGCACGCAACAGCACGAGACAGGCAGAAACACAGGATGGAGAACAATGAGGTCACTGACTCCGTTTGGGTGCAACGACACCGAGACTTCATCCCCAAAAATACACCGAGGCCGCTCTCTGCTGGACCGCAGCCCGGCGGTACCGCACCTGTTCGGGCTCCGAAGCCAGAGGAACGAGGCTGGTGTGTGGGGCTTCAGCTGTCCGAGCACCGGGGGGGGGGCAGCGAGGAGGCGAGGGAAGGAGGTGAGGAGGTGAGGAAGGAAGGAAGGAAGGAAGGAAGGAAGGAAGGAAGGAAGGAGAGGGCGCAGGGCGGAGAGCGGTAGCTGGATAAGAAGCCCAGCGAGCAGCTAATAACACAGATCTCCTAAAAATACCCCGGACACACACACACACACACACACACACACACACACACACACACACACACACAACCCGGATGTGTTATCAAATATTGCACTGGTGTGTGTGTGTGTGTGTGTGTGTGTGTGTGTGTGTCATATTCCAACAGTAAACATTTCTCTGGGAGTCGAGTGATTTTCTGCCCCGGACACACTTTCTCTTTCCAGCAACACACACACACACACACACACACACACACACACACACACACACAGATCATGATTTAAACAGACTGACCGTCAGAACCTCCTGCACGTTTATATCCAGCCCGTTTAGCTCAGCCGTAATCCTTCCTCTCCCTCCGCAGGTTCTGGTGTCGGAGCTCCGGGCTGGTGCTGACAGCGGAGCTTCGGTTTCTCCTCCTTCCGTTTCCCCGCAGACTCGAGCGGACAGATATAGTGTCGCGGCTCGGTGTCGGGTCCGGTTCGCTCCGTGGCTGGCGGCGGGCTGTCTGAAGTTCGGAGGCTGAAGCTGCTTCACGGCGGAAAATATAAAAAAAAACGGCACCGAGCGGAAGACTTGAGACGAACCAGCGGACAAATCCTCCAGCAGAGCAGAACACACCGGGACAAACCCACAGGAACCACAGGCGGAACTGTCGGTTCGGAGCTGAAGAGGAAATAAATCACGTCGCTGTGTGTTGTAATGAATCTCAGCTCGGTCCAGCCGGGAACAGAACCGCGAACCGGGCTGAGAGGCTGCTGCTGCTGCTGCTGCTGACTGAACGCGTCCCGTCCTCCCGAGCTGCTCCACACAAATGTCCGCTGCTCAGCCTGAAGGATGAATTTCCACCCGGAGGAGGAGTGAGGGAGGGGGGAGGAGGGGGGAGGAGGAGGGAGGCAGTGCCTTGCATTCTCTGAATTACTCCACCCACAAACTGCCTCCCCCCGCTCCCTTTTTCCAGTCCCTCCACCTCTCCGCCGCTTTCATTCACTAGATCTGCTCTCTTTCTCCCACATTTCTTTTATTCTCTTGTTTCTCCCCCCTCCTCCCCCCTCCTCCCCCCTCACAGTCTATAGGTGTCTGTGAGGGCTCGCGCTCTAATCACGAGCAGATAGATCAATATGTTTATTCACCGCCTCCTGCATGCAGGTATGATGAGGACATTGATCCGGAGTGTGAATGATCATCATGTAGGTTCTGTTGGTGTGTGTGTGTGTGTGTGTGTGTGCAGAGGGAAAGTAACTGAGTACTTTTAGTTACTGCTACTTTCTCGTTACTTCTTCTCTCCACAGTTCAGAGGAACTCGTGTACTTTTTAATTAATTTCACCATCATAATTGGTGCAACAACCAAACAGGACCGAGTTGATCAGTTACACTTGGAATACAATTATATCTGACATTTAACTTTTCTTTAGTGAATATTATAAAAGGTAACTGAGTTCTTTTCTGCCCAGCAGAAGATAAATCTGTCTCTGTGAAGTGAAAGCCTCATTTCTTCGTGAACTCGCTGCCTTTGCTCGTGTTGACTTCACGACGCGCTGACGGGACCTGGAGTGGTTTTTATATGTGCCTGTGCATCTGAGCGCTGCATGAAATGAGGCTTGATTGGATATAAAAGCTCCACTAAGTGTTCTGTGGATTCATAAAAATCCCTCTTTGTGATAAAAGCCTCATGTTTTTTTTTGTCTTGTAATGGATTTGTGTTCTTTCAGCGGCAGCGCGGTTCATGTTCACCTCTCAGGACTCCAGCGTCACCTCACGCTGGCAGCTGCAGGCTCCAGAAACAGACTTTGGATTTTGGAAAATTCAAAAACAGACGGATTTTCTATCAGTTGTTGCTCCTCGCAGCGCAGGATGTGAAAACCTAGTCCAGCGTGGACAAAGCACCAGCACCAGGATCAATGACGATGATGCGTTCACAGTCGTACGTGTCGTTTGTGACGTTCACTTCTACGTCTCTCACCTGACTTTCATACCTGACCGCGGGATAATCTCCAACTGTGTGTGTGGCGCCAAAAACAGGTGATCTCAGTGGAACCATGAGGTTCTGCTGATCCTCACTAAGCATACAGACAACGCTGTTAAGAGATAATTAAAACGTTACGTAAAGAAATGTGAAGTTGGTCGGAGGTGGACAGAACAGACGCAGGACCTTCACCTCCTTCATGCTGCTGTGAAAACAATCGTAATTCATTGAACTGAGGTTACGTAACTTAACGCTCCTGTTGGTCAGAGACTCGTCAAATTCTGATGAGTTCGACCCGACCTACAACCCCAAAGCGTCAGTATTACTGTACTGTAATATGACACCAGGATCTTCTCCTGAACATGACGAACAGCTTTCAGAACCAGACGCTGTTTCACTGGTCGGGTCACGTTGTTTTGTGAGTCTTAAACCTGTTCAGTCTCTCGGGTGTGAGGACGGGATGTTATGGAGGCAGGCAGCATGTTAGCATGCTGAAATAATGATAACACAACCCTCAGCCAAAGGGGACGTGATTAGTTCAGGTATTTGGACCCAATGAATGAACTGAATACGCTGCAATCCCTCCAACAGTCGGAGACATACTGTACTAAAAACAGTCCTGGTGGTGCTGGAGGAAAATCTGAGGATTGTAAAACTCTGAAGTTTTTCTCCTGGAAACCTCGAAGATCGAAGACTGAACCGACACGACACAATATTTCTGGCGTTCGTGTTGAGAAGCGGAGCTCTGCTGGAAGGTCGCTGCCTTCGATCCTGGTGGTCGAGTGAAAACACTTCCTTCCACACACAGCTGCTGTTCGGGTGCCTACAAGCAAGGCACTGAACACGCCGTCGTCCCAGTGAGGGAGCAGCATATGTAACAGTCTGAGAGTGAAGTGGGGTCGTGGTGAACGGCACATGGACTGCATTTACACGCAGCCTCTGTGCAGAGAGCACCGAGAAGCACTTTACAATATTGTGCGTTCACCCACGCACACAAACAGACTCACACACCGACGGCGGCAGAGCGGCCGTGTGAGGCGCCAACCTGCTCATCAGGGCGCCGCGTTTGGCTCAAGGGCGCTTCAACGCGCCGTTCACAGGAGCCGGGAATCAAACCAGAAGCACCGCACACACGATGGTCCGAGAGAGGCCAGATGTTCTGCTGCTTCTGGGGTTCCCCTCGTGTCACCCGTCGACTCGACAGTTTTAATTTGATTCGGCTTTTGTTCCCGTTTGTACGAGCCGAGCGTAGGCGTCACTTTTGAGTAATGTATGTCTCATTTAGGAAACAAGTGTAATGTGAAACTTGAAGCCGCTCATTTAATTTGTTTCACCGCCATTTACGTTTAATTGGCGGTTGAGTCTTTGTAGATCAAACGGACGAGAAGCTCCGTGTGAACGATCATATATGAAAGAGAGGAGGTGAAAAGAAAAGCACAGCCGAGCGGAGACGCACGTGTGAAGTGGATATTTTTCTAAAGGCGAGTAGAAAAGGAAGATACGTAGTTTGACGATGTACAGAATCTGTGTCGTGCCACTAAAGAAGCTGTTCAGCTGAAGTGTAGTGATGGAGCAGCGAGCGATATGATTGAGGGGGAAGAGCAGTGAAACACGTCTTGGAAACTGTTGGTGTTTCGTCACAGAACTAGGCCATCTTTGAGAGTGTTATTAGAAGTGACAGCAGACATTGTCCCTATTGTGTAGAAAAAATGTTCCATGACTCCGGGGCTGAGCCTCATAATTGAAAATGTTTTGTTAAATGTCACGAATGGAAAAAAAGCAACAAAAAAAATAGGACAGTTGTTCACCTCACCATCAATTATTTGGGAGAAAAGCCCAGATTTTCTGTTGCAGTGGAAGCTTTCCTGAAGGACGTGACGGATCAGCTGAGAGTGTGTGAACTGAGTCGACCACGATGAAGCTGCTGTGTTTTAAAATCAGGATAAAATGAAAGTGAAATTGTTGTAATACAATCACAGCTGATGGGAACCTCTCCACATCTGAACACAAGTATCTGAACTTTCTCCTCATATTTTCTGAACAGGCTCGTTACTTTAGTTTGATGCATTTGAAGTGAATTCACATCACGCACGGCAGACGCAGCGAGACGAGACAAAGACGTAAAAGCCGTAAGAAGCCGTAAACAGACAGAGAGGGAGACTGGAATGTGGAGAAAAGGCGTGTTAGTGTCTCGTATCTGCAGAGAGTTTCTGATTTTCTCTCTTTGTTGCTGCTCGGGACGCTTTACCAACCCAACATGTGTCTGTTTGACGTCCTGGGAATGAGACTCAACAATCAGCTGTCTTTGTGGTGCGTTCAGGAACAGCTGGGACAAATCCTACTGATTCTACCTTTAACTTTAATAGTCTTTGAGTTCTATTAATATGACGCGAGCTTCAGTTAGCTTTGAGCACAAATGTCCTTCAGAGGGAGACTTTTTACTCTGATACTCTGAGTACATGTCAGAGCCTGTAATCTATTACTTTACTGGAGGAAACAAGCTGGATCAGAACTTCTACTTTTACCAGAGTCTGTTTTTACACAAGTACCTGAACGTCTCCTGGAGGAAACAATGTGAGGACTTTTAACACCTCTGAACTGGAGTGGATCAAACTAAGACGACGACCTAATGATCTCACCAAAAGACGACACATTTCCACATCATGGTAGCGCGAGAGGAAAAATCAGTTGATCCCCAAAGTCAGCAGTAATTGTCCTCTTGTTACCGTGAACGTCTGCACCAAATTTCACTCCAATCCATCAGATAGTTTTTGAGATATTTGAGTCTGAACCAGAGCAGCTGACCTTCCTGCTGCTAGCTGCACGGCTAAAAATAGAGGATGACTTGAGTAGTTAGCATTCAGAGGGAACGCCACCAGAACTGAACAGACAAAGAGACGAGCGCCTACCCTCAACTAACTCACCGATACATGAGGAGAACAACCTTCAGTTGGTACTTTCACTGAGCAGGAATTTATGTAAATGTGTGTTAATTCTCTCTGAACACTCAAAACATGAAAATCTTCTGATGTAAACTTTGATTGGTAACATCTGTGTTGTACCTCTGTACGCCGCTGACTTCTCACTGACTCGCAGACATCATATGATCCGACAGCGAGGTCAACGGACTGTCAGCTGTACTCCGACCGTACCTCACAGAACGGACTGCCAGACTTCTGCTCGGTGCAGCATCCAGGCAGCGCTCTCACATCTTAGCGCAGAGCGAACACTAGCTGCTGCAGGAGGTATCCGTTGCTCCTAACATCTTCAGACAGGCCAGGCTTTACTGAGGGGGGTGGTGTTTCAATATTCATGACGGTACATGACAGAAGCGTCGATGAGAGGAGAAGTAGGAGTAAACCAACGCCACGGAGGGAGACAGGGAGAGAGCGAGAGAGGACGGCGAAGGAGGGAGAAGTGATATTGAGTCTGACAAAGACAGAGAAAGTGTGCGAGCTGCAGGAGGAGAGACTGAGGAAGAAGGTATGATACTATGAGCTGCCAGAAATATAGAGAGAGCTGGCCGAGACAAGAATACACTATAGGCTACAGTAAATCAGACAAAGTGATAATGGAGTGTTGCAGGTGAGACAGCAGCTGCTGCCAGAACCAGGTCAGCCACTAAACCCAGTTTAGTTTCTGTAGTTCAGTCAATCAAAGACCAGGACGAACACGTGGTTCATTTCACTCTCATGGACATCAGCGTAAATGATTTCAGCTTCATCTGAGCCGCTGTTGCTATGGAGAGGAAGCCTGGAGCAGACTCATTGTTGGCACCATCGTTCCCCAATTCATCCAGCATCGATCCAGAATCCAGAAAACAAACTGATCTGATTCAAAGTTCAAACGAGAACATATTCATTTCTCATTCTTTCTTTTGATGTGAACAAACGAGTGAAAGTATGAAAGAGTGTGTCGCCCCACTGCTCTCCATGACGGCTGGCTGAACCGCACCAGAAAGTTTGGCCATTAAACCAGAACTCTTCTGCCCTCTGACGTGGTCGGATGACAGGTTGTACGAGCCGGTTTCTTTTCTATCTTAACTCGGCCCTTATTTCTCACCTCTCAGGGCAGATTATTTTCCTGCGTTGGCGCTGCCACGGGACGTAAATCCTGAGGTGCAGAATCATCCAGTATGATCATAATTCTCAGCGATACTTGGCTGGATTCAAACAGCTGAATGTGTCATCAAGTTTCTAACAAGAACTTTCTTGAGTTTCTGCTCTCTGAAGTTTTTTTTTGTACCAGTGTGACCAGATATCTCCTCATGAATCTTCTGTAGTGATGATTTCGACTAGAGTTTCTAAGTGTACAAATAATGAAACTTGATCGGACCTGCGATCAACATCCGTCAGATTACTGATAATAACCTGCGTCTGATTGACCACCTGTGATCTGACTCGTCCATCACTGAGACAAACAGACTCCATGTTTCTACTCAAAGACAGAAAGAAGTTCATGTAGAACATTTGCTGAATTTACAAGAAGGTCCAAATAATGCAGAATGAGTCAGAGACAGAGTTTCACTGAGTTTATAAAGTGTCTCCAACTCAACAACTCACTAAACTGACACATTTGTTAAGGGAGTCTGGGGACTTTCTCCACGGGGACAAAGAAGGAGCCTATATTGTTCCTGTTTAGTGTCTTTGTAACATGTGACATGTTTAGATCAATAACATGTTTCTTCTTTCATAAATGGAGTGTGAATGGTGAAATCAGTGTAAACAGTGTGTTCAAACAGCTGATCAATGTTGGCAGGTAAGACTTTAGCACTTTAGACACAGAAGCAGACAGGCTGGTACAGACATGCTGCCACAAACTGACACTTTTTACAAGGAGACAAACAACTGCAGCTGAAAGATTTAATGCTGAATTTACAACAAGGACACAATGAGTTAGAAGCTGTCAGAAACACAGTTTCATAAGGTTTATAAAGTTTTATCCTACTTAACAACTCCTTAAATTAGCCGATTTGTTAATGGAGTCTGGTGACATTGAGTTAATGGTTCATTTTATGTTTTGCATTTAATGCTGAATTAACAAGAAGGATGATTAATGATTAAGAATTTGTCAAATTTGTTTCACAACGTTATAATATTTGTTTTAACTTAACAACTCTTAAAATCACTACATTTGTTAAGGGAGTCTGGTGATGTTGTGGTCACTGGTTCAGTGGTTGGATCAGTGGAAACAGACTGGTGTTCACTGTCCTGAGTGCATCTTGCAGGTGTTCACACCTGTACTGACCAGCTGTCCACCTGCGATCAGATCAGTCAGGCTGGATGTTACCACCACGTCTGAACAGCAGCCTCACTCGTCTGAATGTGCACAAACTGAGCCGCATGTTTACATCTCGAGCTGCAGACGGCAGAAAATAACTCACCCACTTCAGAACAAAAGCAGAGAGGCTGGTGGTACAGTAGAGAGAGAGAGAGACGCTGGCAGCACGGGGGACAGACGCAGGACATGTGACATCAAAATGACAGATGCATTCAAACACACATGCAGAGACGCTCACATGCACGCTGCACCGAGGGGCTGGAAGAAGGTAAATCTCTGCAGCTGTGCGGCTCCTCGGCTCCCAGTGTGAATGCAGGGAAGGCGTCAGGCAAGCTGGGGCCCATCGGCGCGGCTGTGTCTAATGAAAAGTGACAACTCCCTTCTCCCGGAGAGCCTTCCTGTTTTGCTAGGCTTCAAATCCTATTTGCTTGCCCCCCTCCACCACCACAACCACCTCCTCCACCTCCCACCTCCCACACCATCACTACCACTCTCCGTCTCTTTGCTCTCATCATCCTCTCACTTTCCTAATGAGTGTTCCCCACTTTCTGCAAAATGTGTTGCCAATATAGTCTTATTATATTTTAAACATTGTAATTGTTCCCCAGCAAAAAAGAGAAGAGAGGGAGAGAGGAGGGCTTTTAAATGTGTGACAATCTGAAGAATTGGAGGCAGCGACTGGATACTGCCTGGCAGAGAAAGCGGGAGAAGCAGAGCGACGGTCTGACAGTGTAATTTGAAAGATAGCAAGTAAATTGATTATTGAATGGCAGGTATTCAGAGCGTGTCAGATTATCTGATGAGCATGTGATAGGAAAACTTTGCACTGTACTCAATCAATCTACACGAGAGATAAACCGCCGCTCTGCTACGACGGCTCTCCATCTGCGGCGGGCGTTTAAAAGTCGATGAAGCCAAATAGCTCTGGTATGAGACGGGTCGGGGCGTCGCGCAGCGTTCGGATCCAGAACACACTTGGTTTGCATTTATTCTCTGCAATTGAAAAAACAGCAGCAGCATGCACATCTTTGTTTATAGACACCATTATTTTCTGTGTGTGCTTTAAAGTAGGGGTGTGTGTACTCGGAGTGAGAGTGTGTCGGTGTGTTTCCCGCTGCTGTGCCTATTAGGCCAGTCAGTTAAATTGGCGGTGCAGGATACAGTATGTGGGTTAGGGTGCCGTCCTCCTTGTTAATATTTCATCTCAGCGCTGGCAGAAAGAAATAGGGCAGAGACACACAGAAGGCCTAATGTGGCTGTGAGAGGGGGGATGTGTGTTCAAGTGTGTGCACACATTTTCAGTTTTTGTTTACTTCTTATTGACTCGATTGACTTCTGACGGCATCGCTCCTGTTTCGTTGCCTTTGTGTTCTCGGTATCTTTGCATGAATAAAGAGGCTGCGACACGACACGTCCTCCGTGTGTTTCCATCTGCGTCCACGACCAACACGAACACATACGGTATCAACGTGGATCAGTAACGTGTCCCGGAAACACGTGTGCTTTGAGTTTTCTTCACGTGTCACACTCTTATCTCGCTGCTATGATCATGTTTGTCACGTATGTGCATGAAAAGCTTTCTGCTTTCTGTCATCGACGTGTCAGCTGCACTCCACACGCAGAGCGGTACACATAAGAAATGCATGGCCCGACTTCCTATAGGGACGGCTGGATCCCACTGCATTAGAGGAAGTTAAATAAACATGTCGTCGCAGTCAGATGGAGGAAATTTCTCCCGGAGTTTCAGCCTGTAACTGGGTCGAGTAGAGCCGCAACTAACAGTTTCTTCAGTTCTTCTAACAGTTCTTTTCTTTATTAATTATCCGTCGATCATTTTCTCAGTTAATCAATAAGTTCTTTGTGTTTAATCCTCAGATGTCGTGTTCGTCCACAGGTCGTTCAGTTCACTGTCACACAGGACGGAAGAAAACATTCACATTTAAGAATCAGAGAATTTTGCTTTTTTCCTTTAAATCAATTCTCAAACACAACAAATTAATTATTAAAATAGTTGTTGATTAATGTATTAGCTGACAACAAATTGATTTACAGCTGTCATTGTATTAATTGATGCAGTTCTACCTGCAGACACCTTCTGTGTTTCTAATATTAAATTAAAAACTGCTTATTGTAAAATATGATGGCCACAGGTCATTCTTCGCTGTGATTGGTTGGTAACATACACAGCTGTGCAGGAAGAATCATGCAGATATTATTTTGTGTCCAAACCAACGAATGGAAAGACGAGAGAGGATTAGAGAGGAACTAGCTAATTATCTACAGTGAGGCTGTGCGTATATGATCAGTGGCAGATCAGGAACAATGTCAGCAACCTGTGATGGAAAACTGACCCTGGATCTGCCATTAATGATTCAGACACATAACAGCGATGACTCAGAAACTCTTCTGTAGCGTACTTCACCAGTTATTTGTTGGTCATCCTTCTTCTTACTTCTCGCTCCACACGATACCTTTCACTAATTTAACCAGGACCAGTGACTGACTGCATGACTCAGCCTTTGTGAAACGTCTTCCTCCCAGTTTTACTAGACGTTTCCAAGCAACTCACGTATCAGGAATTCTGGGGTGAAGGAATTCCGTCACGGCATTTAAAACAGAGACGCAACATGAAATCAGCCCACAGACGAGAAGCTCGACTGATATGTTAGTTCAGTTACCTGCTGCGGTTCATGCAGCACGTCAACAATCAGGAAACTCACTGTTGATGCGGACGGTTCAAAGTGTGATCGGCGTCTCCGTCAGCAGTTAAACAGCTACAGGAAATAAGACCAGAGAAAGAGAGAGGGGGGTTTTGGGTCAGCACGTTTCCATGGTGATGACACAGCTGCCCGGGAATGTCAACGGAAATTCAGCGAGGGTTAACCTGCCGAAGCCGGGGGGAGAAACGTCTTCCTCACACCCTTAATGGATGATAAAGGTGAGAAACTGTGGGCCAAAAGTCATATCTGCTGCGGACACACACACACACACACACACACACACACACACACACAGAGAAAAGGTATATTCAAGCAGAAATGTTTCTTCTCTGAGAACATTGTGTTTCCACCAGAGATGATAATTGCAGTAATCAGTGAGAGCAGTTATCATTTTGTCAGTGTGCAAAAAAAAAATAATAGGAATGAAATTACGGTCGACTGACGTCAAAACATAACGCGACAATTTCCCTGACCCAGAATAAATGCTGGTAAAGTTTCTGCAAACCAAAACAAACGAACACAATGTTCAAATGTTTCTTTATGTTCCGGTTTGATGTTTCTTTGGGCTCAGGCTTTTATTTAATGTAGATCTTTTAATATTTTAATGAAATGCCATCTTGAGTTGTGGTCAGTGGCTCCTCATCCTTCACTCCACCATCATCCTCCTCCTCTTCACAGAACATAAACACCAGACGTGAAGGTGAAATGACCTGTAGTGTCGACGCAACGTGGACCAACCGTGACGTCATCCTTAGGTTTCTGAAGACTGGGCGGTATCGGCTTTGGACCTGACCCCGCCAAACTCCCAGCTAACCAAAATAGACAAAGAGCTGGAGCTGGAAGCTACAAAGCTAAAGCTAACAAACTATCTGCATTCACACATACACAGAAACATGTTTCAGCTCACATCACTCAGGTGAGTTTCACCACAGGTTCATTTTACAGACTTTACTTCACATTAGCAGCAGGATAGCGAGGAACAACCGGCACCAAGGGTGTGTTTATGATTTGCTTCAGAGCAAAGTTAGCACTCACCAGATACTTCTCTCCTTTCTGTTATCCTGCAGCGTCGTTTCTCTTCTCTGTACGTCATAAAGTAAAGTCCAGCTCCTCCGTTCAGCGGTCAGGATTACAGTACGTCACTGTGGATTTCAGCTCCTCCGCGGCTCGTTGCTCCACGTTAGCCTCTCCTCCACTCCGGGTGTTTATTCCTCCAGAAGCTCGACAGCTGTGAATGCTAACAGGGTCGCTCATTAATGCAAAAACACAGCGTCTGTCCCTCCACTGCAGTATTTTAGGCCAATTAACCTGCACAGCACGACCTACTTTCTGATATTTGCATTAAGGAGACTGCAGAAGGCACCGACACCACAAACATGGCCGACAGGTGAAGATCAATTAACTGAGGGAAGTCCAGCAGACGGCTCGCGGCTAACGGTCACTCAAAGCAGCAGCGTCCTTCATTATGCATAACTTAACTTCACTTTAAGCCTTAATAATATAAAAATCATCCCCCACATGAGCAGGAAAATCAGCTTCAGAGACCAAATCTCCTGTTTGTACGAGTCTGAATGTAACCAGGCTGCACACATGTTGATTTAAACGGCTCTTCGGGGGATCGAGTGGCTGCTCACTGAACTGCAGTCTTTGGTACTTGACCGTCGGCCTCAGTGTTCAGCTCCAGAGGTTTTAACTTCCACCAACAGATTTGTGGTTTGCAGAAATTCTAACTGCAAAAATATATTTTATCCTGGCCTGGATTTTGCCTTTAATTAGGTTTGGAGCATCAGGCTGACACAGCGGCCGGCACCAGAGTGTCCTGACAATATTAAACTGACCCGAGAATTATCATGTAAGAGAAGAGTTCTTTAAAGTGAAATAAGAGAAATGAAAGCCGAGGGAAGAGGTAGAAAGGATTTTGTTAAGTTCAAGATAAGAGCATATTATAGCCAGTAGAGGAGGGAGATACGGGAGAGGGGATATGATTCAGCGGGGACAAGAGGACGTGAGCCACTTCTCCAAGAGATGAGTTTTCAGCCTGTGGTGGAAGATAACTCTGATGTTCTGACTGGAGGAGGCCTGGAGGTATCACACTGAGCCCTCTCAGCGTCCGCAGCCTTTTCAGAACTCGCTCATGCATTCTGTATTACCACTGTCAGGAAATCAGGCTATTTTCCTCTTCAAGATATACGGTCATTACCCGGGACACAGATATTAAACTCTGCACTCTCTTCTGTCTGACTGTCCGGGTGACGCGGGTCTTCAGCAGTCCTGCAGAGCCCGGCTGAGGAAACACAGAGGAACCTGAACAGAGATGTGTATAATTTGATGTGGAAGCCATGACTGGATTGGTTGATAGGGATTGGCAGCATGAAGACTAATGAGGGAATAACTGATGACACATCTGCTCGTCTGAGTCGAGGCTTCAAAGAGAAACAGTCAGTAATCAGCTCGTCTTATAGACTTGATGGAAACATTCGTCTGCATCTGACTGCCAGCGACGGTCACGTAGCATTAATGGTTCATCTCTGGTCCTTCGTCTTAATGCCTCCTGCTCAGCATCATTCATCAATACAAGTTGTATTAATACATTTGTGCGTTTTTGAGTTACGAGGGCTGTTGGTGGAAATCTGAAATGAAGCGAACGTTTGTGATGAGCAGTCGACGACGGCGTTAATGAAAGCAGACATTTAGAATATGGCGTCTTCAGCTGTGACGATGTGTCTCGTGTTACCGTGGCAACCAGCTTTATCTGACGAGTGTTCAAAACGTGCTGACGTTAATTTAGTTATTTTATTGATTTTAATTAGTTACAACGAGGGACGTTAATGATGAATCATGAGTCAAACTAATCACGTTAAGAATTTAACCAATTAAAAATGTTTTAACCAACAATCAATAAATATTTTACAATAACAGATTACAGATGTTTGCTTTTCAAATACATTAGAAAAAATGATATATTAGAAAATGTATTTAAAAAGTAATTTATCATTTAAAAAATACAAAAAGACATTTTCCATGAACTGATATTTCAGCCTCAGTATTGATTGGTTGGTATTGATTGGATTTTGTTGCTCTGTAATTAAAATGAGGTTGTTATATTATGTCTTCTGGTTTCATCAGTCAGGTAACTTTATATTCACTTTATTTGTTCTTTTATCTCCAGATGTAGCCGAGTCTGATTCGTCATCAAACACAGATAATGTGATGTAAACATATTTCATATATTATTAATCGATCGTTAATGCAGTCGACCGTGGATTAAACAGAATGACTTAAATCGTGCATCCGTCGTCACAACCGCAAGTTATTATTGAAATACACAACCAAAGAGTTCTTAATGTATTTTATCCCTTGTTGTGCACATCAGAGACATATATACATTAAAAAAAACCCTTAATAAACATCCAGGGATCAAAAAATGAACGTGTGCGGTAAAGAGGATACATGCACTCATATTGATAATACTAATAAGTGTGCTTTGGACACAGCTAGCTGGTTAGCTACTGAGACATCAGCAAACATGTAGTGATTGTTTTGTGCTTGTTATAAAGAAAAAGAACTGTAATGCATTAAAATGAGTTCTCCGAACCTTCAGTCTGAAGGGCCACGCAGCCTCAACTCTTCCTCCTGCACCTCCCGACGAGAACCGGGTCACACTACATCCAGACACCAAGTGTTCGGAGCAAAAGGTGAAATAATAAAACCTGGTGATTAATTTCACCGTTTGCCGTCACGCCCCGAGACACTCGTTAGGTCGTGCTCTCTGTTTTTTACAATATCTTTTTGTGTTTTCATTAAAATTATTAATTTAGAAACACGAATGAATTAAAATCCTCAAAGATAAAAATGAGTTTGAACTCTCGGCTGAATAATGTTTTAATCACATGGGCTGAATTTTGTATTCATGAATGCAAATTTACAGGTAAAAAGTGGAACTGGTTGGTTTTTCATTCTGGAGGTCATCAGCACATCGACTCCGTTTGTTTTTCTGTTAATCCAGAGGAACTTTAAATCATTAATTCTTTGAATACTTTTTTTTAAACACCCCCAGGCTCACAGCTGTTGGATCGTCTTCTAAGGTTTATAAGGTCTTAAAAGTAAATGTTCTGGTTCTTTGTCTCGGTCGAGCGGGACTGATCATCTGAGCAGTCCAAACACATGCGAGTCGAGTTCACTGGAGTCCAGTCCTACACACCGAGCTGTTAACGTTACGTAACAAATCCCACTGAACTGCCGGAGATCAGAGGACGAACACACACACGGAGTCCTGGTGTGAGTGTGAGGAGGCTGCATGTGACGGTGAGTGAAGGTCCATCCTCGTCCCGTCAGCAGCAGCAAGTCTCCCACCAACATGTCTGCATGCATCACTTTGTCTTTACATGCATCTGCACAAACAGACATATCACAGTCACGACCACCATCTGTAAAAACGCCTTACTCCATAAAGTCAAAAGAATTCAATATTCCTTTCATAAAGTTTTATTCCGACGTGTACATCATTTATAAAAGCCCTTCAGGCTCATAAAATGCTGCCACTTATATATATTATATATTTCTACAACACAAGTTCACATGATCATTTATCTGGAGTTGTGTTTGAGTCACTTTACGACAAACACAACACACTAGTGAGACCCGGATGAGTCGAGTCCAGTTAATAACCTCTGGTATTCTTCATGAAGGTGACCTGAAGCCTCACAGCCGCCATGACAGCTGTCCCCGTCCTGTATATCAGCATGGGCTTACGATACTTTAGTTCTGGTCTGATATCACTGATACCAACAGCACCAACACCTGCACGTGGAATCTGCTGGTGAAAAAGAGAAAATGATGACAGTCAGCAGTGACGAGTGCAGATGATTCACAGCGTGTTCTCCAATCAATCCTCAGATCAATTCTCAAAGTGTGTTTAAACAGAGTATTATTGACTCCTGGTGTGTGTATCAGTGTGTGTGTGTGCAGCAGCCGGTCAGCTTGTGTGTGTCTGGATTCTGCACATCTCAGATTCAATTTGATTTTTGATTGAAACATATTTTTCCAGCGCAGGCGGCTCTGCCATCAGCAGCACAGAGCAACAGATCAGAGGTTTCTGTCATTACATTCTCAGACTCTTTAGAAAGACTGTAACAACAACAGCTTCACTCAGAAAGGTCAAATAATATGCACCAAAAATAAACAGACAGCAGAGTTCAACAGAAACACCAGCCGCCAGTGATTCAGCAAATCAGTTTCTCACATGTGTCCAGAGTGAACCCTCTTCTCAGGCTAATCAATAAAGCATCTTTGAAAAAGAAAATGTCCTCCGGCACCACCAGCTGATCGTCTCTGTGCAGGACAAACATGCAGACGCAGGAAAAGGAAAGACAATAGAAATCAGAAGCTTTTCTGATGTAGACTCAGGATTGTAACACAACAGAAGCTGAGCATGTATATTTAATGTATATAATTCAATAAGACTGTAAACACATTAAAGAGACGTCTGTCCTCAGATGAGACGTCAGATGAATCAGATTCTCTTAATCATCAGATCATTAAAATCTCATTTCAGACACTTTCTGTGTGAAACATTCTGTCGTTTGTCTCATGGAGGCAGAACGAGCTGGGCGACAAACTCTGACGACGCTTCTTATTTATTTTACATTTGAGGAGACACGAACAGTCTCGTTACACGTCTGAGCTCATCTCAGAGGAAATCAGACAGAAAGCCAGGACCAACACAAACACAGCAGCAGCTCACAGGAGCTCTCCCTTCCTTCCTCCCTTCCTTCCTCCCTTCCTTCCTTCCGTCGTTCGTTCGTTCGCTCTCAGCGGGGCAGGTTGGATCATGACGACTCTGCAGAAGCCAGTTCAGCCTCTGTTGGCTTCCTGTGGGTGAGTACGGGTCATTTAGCCCACCGCTTAACTCCTCAACTCTGGAAAGTCCCTGTGTTAGTGTGATGAGGGGAGCAGAGCGAGGAAGTGAACACACACTCTCGGCCTGCATGCAAATAATGCTTTTACTCCGCGGTGCATTAAATTGAATACTTACAGCTATTAAAATACTTTTTCGCGAACACTCGTCCTGATGCATTACATGTAAAGAGCATTTGCATTGATGCTGCGAGCGACTTGTTATTCTCCCTCGGCCGTGCTGCAGCCCACGCCTCGACAGCTCAGGAAATTGTTCTCCCTGACTCCCAGAGATGGGAGGAAGACGAGGCTACACGGCGCTTTATCTGCATGCACATGTGCAGACGGTGTCCACAGGCAGCGAGGACGTCTAACACTCCTTTGTTACGCAGCCTCAGTACGAATGAAGCTCATCACGCTCAGCCCAGCGAGCTACAGCGTGAACAGTGGACGGACGCGACCCCGCCTGTTGTTTAAATATCCCCCGGAAAGTGTTTTGTTAAGAGGATCCATAAAGAGAGAAACATTCTGCTTTAAAGCTGAATTAGGCAATTTCACACATTGCCGGCTGCGGCGAGAGGAGGCGACTGAAATTGGACGAGTTCAGTTCTCAGAGCTCGTGTAACTTTTATGCCTCTTTTATCAACCTGATCAGACTCATTTAGGTTCACATAAAGTGTAAATATGTACTAAAGCTTCTCCGGGAATCCAGGACTGGTGAATAAGGTTTTGACTTAACGGCACAATGAATAAGTGAAAGACTCCACTGAACGCAAACCGGATGAATAAATCAGACGAGTGAACAGGCGAGCTCTGGTTTTATGGAGCTTCCATTTCTTGGATATTCTTATCTAAAAATACCACCAGTGTTTTATGCCCGCGGCTCCGTGTTTCACACCAGTCTTTATTATTGCTTGTCTTTATTGTAATTGGGTCGGCAGTTATGATTTTCTACATGAACTCTGTGCTTTAGGCTGCGAGAGGCCACCGAGGCAGCGGAGGGTTTTCTCCTTCTGAGCCTCGTTTGTTCCTGATTGTTTCCATCACAGGAGGACACAACAAATACATTCACATGCAAATGAGTGAAGTCAGATGACATGAATCGGTGACCCTCGGCTACATCTACAAGAAAAAGAATCTAATGATTGTGTAAAACAAAGGCTTTGAAGCGTGGCTGCACTCACGCAGCTCCTCGCAGAGGGACCCGGCAGGACCGACCCAGTCTGCAGACTGAGATCTGAACCAGTCTTCTCTGTTGAGGACTTTTAACACCACACAGCTTCACCTCATTAACTTTAAATGCTGCTCGCTAAAAGACAACAAACAGAATACAGTAGTCTGCATACATTCAGCTGTATTCCAGAGCGTCTCTGCCACGGGCCTTCTGTGAACGTACAGATCCAGAAAACATTAAAGATGAATAATTCAGTTTCCAGAATAACTGTCAGTGCTGCACGTGTCTGTAAACCACGGATATATTGAAGCCTGTCATATGGTTTTGTTTCTTCAGGGTCAGTTTTGTCTTCACTCAGCCACGATGACCACACACACACACACACACACACACACACACACACACACACACACACACACAGCTTTTGGCTTTAAATACCCGGTTTAGTTTCCACACAACGGCTCGTGACTCAGTAAAAAAAAGCTTTTTTTTCCGTCCACAAACATAAAAAACTCTCCCAAAATCACCTTTTGTGTCCATATGTTACGGACGGCACAGACACATTTGAACGTCTCTCTGATCCGCAGAAACATTACGCGCCTCCCTTTTGTTCCAGCAGCTGGTCTGAGACTTAAAGTCTGTCGTCTTGGCTTCCTCTTACTTTTGTCACAAAACTGTACAAGAGCTTTGTCAGCTTACTTTAACTCGAGACCAACGGGATTCTTAATAAACTCGCAAACAGAAAAATCTGGGACTTTCACTTAAACGGCTGGAATGTGTGGCTGACACGGAGAGACGAGGTGATCTTTAAGGTATGTGTCTGCATGGCACCACGCCCTGTCGAGAAGCTCCCCTGATTAACTCCAGCACCTAACGACACACCGTGAGTTAAGATCAATTATGTCGGCCGCGTCACCATTATTTTTCCAAAGGAACTGTCTGGCTGATCAATGTGTGCCCTGAAGTACCAAAGCAGACGTCTTCTGTTTTCACATTCCTCCAGCCAGCGCGGCCTGAGGAGGTGATTTCAGATAGGACCCCTCCTCGCTGGGAACAATGGATCAATGGCGTGACTTTGCATGTTCCCTCCGTAATTCACTGCATACCTTAGTGACCCGGGCTGTGTGGCCCGAGGACGGAGAGGTGGATGGAAGCTGACAGAAAGAGAAAGGGACACTCAAACCTGTTCCTTTGTATTTACCACCGGATCGACAGAGACGATGTTGGCGGTGTACATTTCCTTATGCTGCAGCCTTTGGTCAGTGCAGGATGCATCATGTTCTGGTCTGAAATATCTGGTCTCGTCGTGACATCCAGCGGTTATGGATATATGGACCAGTTTACGTCTAAAATGACTCTCATGCACTCAAACAGTAAACCTCCAGCCAACCAGGTCCGTCTCCAGTCCAAATACGATACGACACGCAAACGTTTTAATGTATTGTTGGTTTGCAGAACCTGCCACCGTTTTATTGTACAGCTGGGCTGAATGGATCCTTCTGATCGTTCCTACATCTGTGTTCAGATGTTTTTGCTCTTTGTAAGAGAGCTGCATGTAAGGAGACTGTGTGTGTGTGTGCGTGTGTGTGTGTGTGTGTGTGTGTGTGTGTGTGTGTGTGAGACTGATTCCTGTATGGGCTGTAATTAGTTCGGGGATCTGGGAGCTTCTTGCAGCTACAAATGGTTATTGATCATGCAACAGGGGCTGAAAAAACAAAAGCGCAGTTGTGTGTTTGGGAACGCTTCTGTTTATGTATCTGTGTACGTTAATGCCTCTGTGTGTGTGTGTGTTGCCTCTGTGAGTGTGTGTGTTGCCTCTGTGAGTGTGTGTGTTGTCTCTGTGAGTGTGTGTGTTGCCTGTGAGTGTGTGTTGCCTCTGTGAGTGTGTGTGTTGCCTCTGTGAGTGTGTGTGTTGTCTTGGTGAGTGTGTGTGTTGCCTGTGAGTGTGTGTGTTGCCTCTGTGAGTGTGTGTTGCCTCTGTGAGTATGTGTGTTGCCTCTGTGAGTGTGTGTTGCCTCTGTGAGTGTGTGTGTTGTCTCTGTGAGAGTGTGTGTTGTCTCTGTGAGAGTGTGTGTTGTCTCTGTGAGAGTGTGTGTTGCCTCTGTGAGTGTGTGTTGCCTCCTCTGTGCGTGTGTGTTGCCTCTGTGAGTGTGTGTTGCCTCTGTGAGTGTGTGTGTTGCCTCTGTGAGTGTGTGTTGCCTCTGTGAGTGTGTGTTGCCTCTGTGAGTGTGTGTTGCCTCTGTGAGTGTGTGTTGCCTCTGTGAGTGTGTGTGTTGCCTCTGTGAGTGTGTGTTGCCTCTGTGAGAGTGTGTGTTGCCTCTGTGAGTGTGTGTTGTCTCTGTGAGTGTGTGTTGCCTCTGTGAGTGTGTGTGTTGCCTCTGTGAGTGTGTGTGTTGTCTCTGTGAGTGTGTGTTGCCTCTGTGAGTGTGTGTTGCCTCTGTGAGTGTGTGTTGCCTCTGTGAGTGTGTGTCGTGAGTGTGTTGCCTCTGTGAGTGTGTGTTGCCTCTGTGAGTGTGTGTGTTGCCTCTGTGAGTGTGTGTTGCCTCTGTGAGTGTGTGTGTTGCCTCTGTGAGTGTGTGTTGCCTCTGTGAGTGTGTGTGTTGCCTCTGTGAGTGTGTGTTGCCTCTGTGAGTGTGTGTGTTGCCTCTGTGAGTGTGTGTTGCCTCTGTGAGTGTGTGTTGCCTCTGTGAGTGTGTGTTGCCTCTGTGAGTGTGTGTTGCCTCTGTGAGTGTGTGTGTTGCCTCTGTGAGTGTGTGTTGCCTCTGTGAGTGTGTGTGTTGCCTCTGTGAGTGTGTGTTGCCTCTGTGAGTGTGTGTTGCCTCTGTGAGTGTGTGTTGCCTCTGTGCGTGTGTGTGTTGCCTCTGTGAGTGTGTGTGTTGCCTCTGTGAGTGTGTGTTGCCTCTGTGCGTGTGTGTGTTGCCTCTGTGAGTGTGTGTTGCCTCTGTGAGTGTGTGTTGCCTCCTCTGTGAGTGTGTGTTGCCTCTGTGAGTGTGTGTGTTGCCTCTGTGAGTGTGTGTTGCCTCTGTGAGAGTGTGTGTTGCCTCCTCTGTGAGTGTGTGTGTTGCCTCTGTGAGTGTGTGTGTTGCCTCTGTGAGTGTGTGTTGCCTCTGTGAGTGTGTGTGTTGCCTCTGTGAGTGTGTGTGTTGCCTCTGTGAGTGTGTGTTGCCTCTGTGAGTGTGTGTTGCCTCTGTGAGTGTGTGTTGCCTCTGTGAGTGTGTGTGTTGCCTCTGTGAGTGTGTGTGTTGCCTCTGTGAGTGTGTGTTGCCTCCTCTGTGAGTGTGTGTGTTGACTCTGTGAGTGTGTGTTGCCTCTGTGAGTGTGTGTGTTACCCCGCTGAGTGTGTGAAACAGGGCGGGGACATTAAGCGCTGACATTTCCAGCTACTGTCTCATCTGTCAGAGCCGCTGCTGCTCTCCGGGTCTTTAATTTGCTAATTAGATCGCGGGACCTGTTTGTTTCAGACCGCTGCTGAGATTCCTACCTGCTTTACAGGATACAAGTGTCCCTGAGAGGAAGGTTTGCTGCGTACATCACACCTGATGCCTCAGCTCACCTGTACACTGTTGACAGGTCTGAGAGAGGTTCAGAGGCGGACATGTTGTTTTTAGCTTGGTGAGAGACTTACAATAGTATTAAATTCTCAGCGAGATGCTTCACACTCTCTTCCCTTATTCACACACAAACACCTGCTATATGCTATATATAGTTAGCGTGCTGATGCTGTGTAGACCTAAAAGTCAGTGCACACAGGACAAATACTTAGTTTGATAGGAACATCCGCAGGAATGTTTTATGGATCAGCAGGTCAGATAATCAGCGGGTCAGCCTGCTCACTGCGGATCATTCTCACTGCTTAATGTCACCCAACAGATTCTGCTGCAGCCGTCGACACTCAGTGTCTCTCAATCACGCCAATGCTGCAGATATTCGGTGTTTTCATGCCGTCAACAGTGCAGTGAAAAAAAAAACAGAAGCAGCAAGAATCATCGTAGATCCTCAGGGGACAACGGGCAGGGTCGCGTGTTAGCTACGTATCGAGCTAATTCGCACGGTGGGAAACGTCCCTTCAATCTCATAAATATCATAAATATTAAATATTTCTGATAAATATTTAGGACCCGTAGATTTCTGTCAATAAATCCAGTAAACACCTGCCTAACAAACAAAAGCACTATTTCCTGTTGTCTGAGTGACGTTTGCTCAAAACTGCAGCGTCCAACTGTTTGAAATGAGACTGTAAGTGTTTAAAGAGTGACGGCTGCAGCAGGAAGGAACTGGACTTTGGGCTGAGAGCCACAGACAAAACACATCGTTGTGTTTTTTAATTTGTTCACAACAAGACAAATTTAACCTGCTGATCCTCCGACAGGAAGGACGACACCGACATAATTATGCAGAGAGAATTTATACGTTTGTGTTTTTGGTTCTTAGTGAAGACGAAACAGTTCGGTGGAGGATTTAGTTACATTTATGTTTCCAGCTCCAACTCTTATTAAAAAACAACTACAGGTTTATTATTTCATGTTGTAGCGTAAAACTCAAACACCCAGAAAACAACATTCCTGTTGTGTTTTTCTGTGCTGAATGAAGTGGGTGGGACTCGGTTTGAAAAAGATGATGTCATTCTGAAAACAAACCAACTGGAGTTAAACAACATTTGAATAAGAGACATTAAAGGGACAACATGTGGTGCTGGAGAAGATTTTTTAATATTTGAATATACTCAGCAATACGTATTATGTTCCATTAGTGAATAAACAAGCTGCTCTCAGAGGAAAATAAGGTCCCAGAACACTGTTTGAAGCCAGACAGGTGGCAGGGTCCGCCACATATAAACAAAGTAACACAGTATAAAGTTTGTTTATTCAGTTTATTCAGTCATGAAAACAAAGAGTTTGAATATTTAGTTTGTTTGGGCAGAATGGAGATCTTTCTCTTCTTGTTCCCATGTTTCTTATTTAATAAATATTCAATAACAGAAATGTGTTGGGTTGTTTCGGGTAACACTATCGTTGTTCAGACCTCAGATCTGTTATCTAAGAGCAGACAGACCTCAGCACGGACGTACAGCTGCCTGTCAGTGTCTGCAGGGTGATGATGACCTCGCTTCACCTTCCTACACCTCAATTTATATTGTTGAGCCCGAGGAGCAGAAACTCCACCTCCTGATGAATCCGTCTCTCTGGACCTCCAGGTCCGCTCAGCGCCTGAAAGGACAAAGTCACTGATGACCACGACTCACACCAGTCTTCACACACACACACACACACACACACACACGCTCCCGAGTGTCTCCATAGATTCTGATCAATGGGCCTGTCGCAGCGCTGACACTCAGTACCAGAACACACGACAGTCACATGCAGGCAGACTGAACGACTTCACGGTCCAGTGACTGACTGACGTGTGTGTGCTGCCTCGCTGTGAACACACGGAGGAGATCCGTGCACTGAAACACGTTTCACTGTTTCTCTTCTTTCTTTATCTGCAACTCCATTTTCCAATAAGTCCCTCCTCTCTCTCTGTTTGTGTATCTCTATTGTATCTCCGTCACACACACCATCTTCCCCTGGAGGCTGGGCTGGGTGGATCAATGCTACTGGCCCTGCCTGTGTGTGTGTGTGTGTGTGTGTGTACGTACACGTGCACTGATCAATGGTGATTACCTGAAACCCTCTGCTCTTTGTAATTGCGAAGTGAGGAGTGATTGGCACTGTGCCACGGGCCACTGCCATCAGGAATGCTCCACACACACACACACACACACACACACACACACACACACACACACACACACACACACACACACGGCTTTCTTTATGGCTGGTTGACTTGCATTGTTATTTTGGACTTGATGATGTATGTGTGCACGCCTGACTGAATCCCAACTTAAAATGAGCACACAGGCGTTTGCAGCAGATGACATCAGCTCCTCTTTTTCGTACAAGCTCCGCCTCTTTTACAGACGCCGTCAGGAACCTACAGAACGGCGTCCTCGTCTTCTAAACATCCAGCATCTTCTTAACCTCTCTCCCCCATTCCACCATTAAAACACATCAAGAATCCGAACCCGACGTCTTCCTCGGCCTCCCAGCCTGTCTGTTTATCCCCCTCTCTCTCATTATGAACTAAGCCATGTTGTAGTTACAGCTCTCCGTGTAGTCACAGACCAAAGGCAGCGATCTGGAGGTCACTTACAGCCAATCCTCTTACACTTCCCCCCAATCCCTGTTTAGCAGCTTGACTGCTTAAGCCCGGACCACTCTGCATGAGCGCTCGCTGGCAGCGAACAATGCCACCAGCGCTGTTTCCCTCCACAGCATTGTCTTATTTTGCTGGTGAGTGAGGCTAATTATGGTGTTTGGATTCAGATCCTTCTTTTGGTTCTCACTTTTGTTTCAGCGTCTGGTTGAGACATTGTTCGGGATGCAGTCGCTGTTGTGTAAAAGCTTTTGTTTTGGGGAGAAAACTGAATTATTGAATTGTAAAAATAACAACGAGAGAATTCGGACCTGGCATTAACATCCATCCAATCACATGTAGAGAGCTTTACGCCTGACATTAACATACGAGTCACCACTTGTGATCACTTCTTGCTTTAAATACACATGAACACTTACATCACCGCAACAAAAGGGTGTTTTTTTACCCAAAGACAGAAAGAAGTTAATGTAGAACATTTGCTGAATTAACAAGAAGGTCCAAATAATGCAGAATGAGTCAGAGACAGAGTTTCACAGAGTTTATAAAGTGTCTCCAACTCAACAACTCACTAAACTGACACATTTGTTAAGGGAGTCTGGGGACTTTCTCCACGGGGACAAAGAAGGAGCCTATATTGTTCCTGTTTAGTGTCTTTGTAACATGTGACATGTTTAGATCAATAACATGTTTCTTCTTTCATAAATGGAGTGTAAATGGTGAAATCAGTGTAAACAGTGTGTTCAAACAGCTGATCAATGTTGGCAGGTAAGACTTCAGCACTTTAGACACAGAAGCAGACAGGCTGGTACAGACATGCTGCCACAAACTGACACTTTTTACAAGGAGACAAACAACTGCAGCTGAAAGATTTAATGCTGAATTTACAACAAGGACACAATGAGTTACAATCTGTCAGAGACACAGTTTCACTACGTTAGAAAGTTTGTTTTAACTCAGCAAAATCTTAAAATCACTACATTTGTAAAGGGAGTCTGGTGATGTTGGATGATAGTTGGCCTCATGTATTACATTTAATGCTGAATTTACAAGAAGGCTCCAATGATTCAGAATTTGTTGTAGCCATTTCACAAAGTTTGTTAGAGTTTCTCCTCATGAAACAACTCTTAAAATCACAAAGTTTGTTAAGGGAGTCTGGTGATGTTGCTGTGACGGGTTCAGCTGAATCAATGTCTTAAAAGGGGTTCTGTAAAAACTTCTGTGTTGTGCTGGAAGCCGATTTTTAGTTAATGATAGCGAACACTTTTTCTAAGCTAATGTTAGCTGTTGTTGCTTCCTGTTAGCGCAGCAGAGAGACACACTGAGACACTTGAGAAAGTGCATAAAGTCACATCCTTTGGACTGTCGCAGAAAAAGTCCTTCACAAAGAAATCGTCAGTCCTGCAGCGTTTCTCACATCACCTTACAATCTGCTCACATTTGCATAATAAATGCATCAATGACATCAATGTAAATGCCAGCTGTTGGAGAAATAATGCATATATGTGCACAAACACTCATGTCTATACCATAATAACATCAATAACAGCCGCTCGGGATTTGCAGGAGTTCAGGGAGGAGGCAGCCTGGAGGCGCCGCCATATTTCTGTCTTATCTTCATCTTACAGGTGTCGCTGCCTTGGGCCGACCCTAAACCATTAGAGGGGAGGAGGTCCGCTGCGTCTCACATCCGACCCTCTGGGGCTGGTGGCCAGTGATTGGATGTTACTTGTCAGTTTGTAGCCAAACAGCTGATGAAAGAGCCAATGATGGTGATGCATGAACAAGCAGCTGATGCCAATCAGTTACTCAGGCGTAGCTTCATTGCTCTGCCTGAACTAATGCTAAGCTCCATTTATGTCACACAGAATTACGCTGCGTCTAACAGATGCTAGATATTAGCGACAAGGAACGGCATCCTTCATCAGAATAAGAGTCTGTGGCTTGGCAGGAGAAAACACCGGAGGGGCAACCGGCCAGCTGGAAGTGGCTGTGAGACGGGTCGGACTTGTTGTTTACATTCGTGCTGACCTGAAGCCCGAAGGACTGATCCTCCTCCGAGGTGGAGGTGAAGGTGCAGCACGTGACCGCCCACAGCTCACCGTGAACTCTGTCCTCGCCTCGACTGTACAGAGTCTGAGGGGAGGGACGAGCTTTCATCGAGTTTTAGATTACTTCCAAAGTAGATTCAACAGAAGCAGAACTGAATCAAGCATCAACACAAAACACAGAGAGAGTGAGACAGAGAGAGAGACAGAGAGAGAGACAGAGAGAGAGAGGGAGAAGCAGAGAGAGAGAGGGAAGGACTTGGCTAATCTGGATAACTACAATCCCTTTTAAGTCCTCTTGTTTACAGGAGAGAGGAGTTGCAGCTCCCAGAGGCAGCAGTGCTGGCAAGGTTACGCTCAGAATGTAATCTGGCACAGACGAGTGTTTATCTGCCTCAAACTGCAGTCAGAAATGTGATCTGATGGATTACTGTGTGCAAACCAGGTCCTGACATAGCTTCTCTTTCTTTCTCCCATCGCTAATTTCTGCAAAATTCTAACAACCACAGCCGACACCTTGACCTCACACAACGACGTGTTCGAACCCTTCAGCCACAGTCGAAGCCTGAGATCCTTCTGGTTGAAGCAAACATCTCTTAACAGCAGCACGTTTATGAGAGTAAACTGAGGTCACACTCAGACATGCCTGCTCCTGGACTGACTCTGTTTTCTGACTTCCATTAGCTGTAACCACAGTAAATAACAGCGTTCCTCTGTTGGTCGCAGCTCCGTGTGTCGTCACATTAGAGAAGCACTAACGTCGGCAGCTCTCTGTGCTGTGGGCTCCGGGAGCTTCTTTCATGTTGTCTTTGAGCCGGCAGCACAGACAGAGGACTGACAGCCAGTGGCCAGCTGCTGGGTGATGGTGTACCTGAGAGACCTGGATCAGGGAACTGGCTGTGTGAGGGAGTCAGCATGAGGTCCGGACAGATGAACTGAATGAAAGGCTGCTCTCTGGATTCATCTCCAGCTTCAGAGCCACTGAAGGGTCACAGCTGCTGTCATGCAGTCATATGAGGATGATGAAATGTTAGATACCAAGACGATCTGAAATGAAGGTTTCTGTGTATTAAAAGTAGAAATAATATGAAATGTTGCTGATGAGTTTGAAATAAACTCCCAAAGAGTTTAGGCTAACAAACCCCTCACATAGAGTTTGAATGTGGGATAATTTGTGTTTATTTTAATTACTTTACAAATTTGACCGAATGTTTATTTTCCCCAAACAGCCAGAACACATGACTGTTCATTAGCTGTAAGCTAGCAAGAGGCAACAGGCCACGTGTGTGTGTGTGTGTGTGTGTGTGTGTGTGTGTGTGTGTGTGTGTCCATGTTCATGTTCAGCTTAACGTTAGCTCTTGACTGAAGTCAGCACTCACCAGAGACCTCATATCCCTGCGATCCTCCAGTGTCTTGACTTATTCCATCTCTTCTCTGTATGTTGACGAAGTGAACATCCATTCAGCCTTCAGATAAACACAATGACTGCCAAAGCCAACTGTAATGTACTGAGGCTGAGAAGCGACTTGGAAAACAAACTGTGATCACCACGACTCAGGGTGTTTATTCCTCCAGGAGCTCCGGTCTCTGCCCACGTCTGACACCAACGTCTGTCCCTCCGCTCCCGTCTGTTCGTCCACATCAAGGCACAACAAGCCACATGAGGTGTTCAATATTTGCAACGGCACAAACAAGAGTCGAAGGTCAGCGACTGGAGTTAGCTGAGGTTAGCTTGTGGCTAGCTGTCACTCTACCAGGCTGTAAACATGTGTTTAGCCCCTTTTAGATAGAAATGGCAGCACATTTGCAGCCAGGTAAAGGCTGCAATGTGGCACCTTGTCTTTCTAAAAGGGAGGTGTAATATTCCTTCTTTTCCAAAAAGCCTCCACTGGGGGCGGGAACATGTGATGTGACTCTTCAAAATAAGAGCTTTACATTGCACCTCATTGGAGTTTAGAACTGGGTTCTTAGCGGGGGGCTTTTAATTTGAAAGTAGCGACCGTTGGTAGCTTGCTGCTACAACAACAACAACGAAGACAGCTACAGAGACCGAGGAGACGCTGCATCTCCTGGATCTCAGCGGCTGTCCAGTTGCTCATCTTGAAGTCCGCGGATGAAGTGATGGACTGACTGCTGTGATCAGCTGTTTCCTGGTTTTAAAACTCCCCGGCTGTGGGGCGCACAACAGTGCAGGTCATCGACACCTCCACCCATCTCACGCAACTGCCGGCACATTGACGGCTCGGATTTACAGCAATGGAGGCGGAACAAAGTGGACCCTCCGAGGTGTCACATTGGCGGACCAAAACAGAACCCCTAATATCGCCTTCTGTCTAAATCCACGGACCGAGCCACAAAAAGGACGGCCACATTGGCGTCTTAGCTAGCTGAGGAAACATGGCTGCCTGCGCTGCATCCGCTCTCACACAGAGAATTCTTCAGCGTGGTGTGTTCCTGATATGGGCTTGTCATGCAGCCGAGTGTGGAGCCATGTTGACCTCACACAGTGAATATATTATCAAACTGCGCTGAGTCCTGTTCCAAAGACAGCCGGGCTGCATGGTCATTCTCTGAAGGACAGCACTGATGAATCACATCGGCCTGATGTATTGATTCAGTGTAGCGTCAGAGAGCATGATCTAATTAGGAGCAGCTGAATCTTTGACAGCATCTAATAGCTGCATCGGTTCATCACCCGGCCTTGATATTGATATATGTTAACATAATTTATGTTTGTGTGTATATCTGCTCATGTGATCGTGTGTGTCAATGATTAAGATGTCACCTTTCACGATCAATCAAACAGACACATCATATCATCAATCAATGCTCATTAGATTCTGTGTGTGTCGGAGCCGTCCCGACATGTTTATATGGCCTGAAGCTGCTGATGTGACCCGAGTAAAGTGAACTTCATCCAAACTTATTCTGATCTCAGTTCTTTGGGACAGAACGTGTCGCTCTCTGGAGTTCCCCCAAATCCAAATGGGTTTGAGAGTCGATGGCAGAACTCTCTCTCCAAACTTCAGATTAACGCCGATCAGACTGGAGGCCCGTCTGCTGTGAATCCATCAGCTGTCTTCAGCTCATCAGTGTGAGGACTCGTACTGCTGTGAAAGTGTGAATGTGAACAACAAGCTGATCCCACTTTCATGTCTGGACAGTAAATATGAAGCTACAGCCAGGAGACAGTTAGCTTAGCTTAGCATCAGGGGGAAGCAGCTCAGTCACATGGTCATTTCTGTAAGACAGTGAATTGATTGATTGTAATTCAAATGGGAAAAGACACATTTTCCATGTGGATATTTTCATTCAGATGTGAATCTCTTCGCTGACATGAATCCACCGCACTGTGCAGACGTCTGACTCTCTGTGAGAAGATATCACAAACTCTTTACATCTCCTGTCAAATGACTCAGAATTTTTTGTTTTGGAAGGAAAATAAAACTGATAAAATATAAGACTTTATCTTCGGTGCTGACAGTCTGACAAAGCGTTATCACGATGATTTTATTTGAAGTAACTCTAGATGAACAGTTTATTTAAATATATAGCACATTAAAATATGTTTTATATTATATATCTGTATGTAACTTGACAGTCTACAAAGTGGAATTAGTAATCAGAGAGAACATGACGGGAGAAGGAAGTCGCTCATGAGGACGTGCGTGTGAAGGCAGCCGGATACGTTTTTATAAATGCATTAAGAAGCGGGAGCTCGTCTACAAAGATGTGTTTGCACCTTTGAAGAAGCAACAGATGTGCGCTGGCTCAGACCCCGAGGCTTCACATACCAGAGGTCCGGGCCAGCAGCACTGAGAGCGCTGTCATCCACAGAGCAGCGAGGAGTGGGGAGCAGATGGGCCGCGGTGTGGAGGGACGGAGAAGACTGAATATGTAGGGAGGGGACATGCTGTGCAGGGATTTCCAGACAAGGAGGAGGACTTTGTAGTGCTGCTGTGTGGACCTGGGAGCCGGGCAGGTGCTGCAGGGACGAGGCGACGTGCCAGCAGGCTCAGTGACAACTGTCACAGCTGTATTCTATACATATTGTAATCTATGGTAAGTACAAACCGAAAGGAGAAACAGCTTGACGGTGCTGCAAAGAGCCTGTTGCAACTTCATGTTTCTCCAGGTCTGATTTCATGGTGTGCTGACGGTCTGGTTTCATGAGAAGAACATCACGTTTGGCTTCTGCTGCAGAGAATCACCACGGTGATAAACATGAGATGAACATACGAGACGTTTTGTTGGATTGTCAGTGTGTTATGTAGCCTGTGACACAGTTACCTGCTAACGTTTAGCTGGTGATTCCACTGATGACTCAATGATGCACGTCCTGACACCCAAACATACATTAAAGATTCAATCAACAGTTTCTTCTCTGTGTTTTTCTCTTTATGCATTTCTTTATAACACTTTAGTTTTTTGTTAATCACTCCTCTGTAAAGAAAACTTTCTCAGGTAGCTCAGATGTTTATGAGCCATTAAACCCTCGAGCACGTTCTCCTCTGTGATTATTGGTACTTGCGTTGGTGCGGTTCGGTGCAAAGCGCGGCCTAATCAGCGCTGAATGCCCTCCTGGTTGTTTTCGCTGCACATGAGCTGGTGCCTCTCCAATCACCTGCGCTCTCATTAAGCAGCCATTGTGCCGCGGCCGGGTTCAGGAGGTGGCTGGATAATTGACAACAGTTCAGTCTAGATTAAAAACTAAAGAGAGAATGGATCCTGATTATCTTCTCCTCCTACAACATTTTGCATCTGCAGCACCATTAGTTCTCTGCTCGTGTCACAACCTTTGTGTGTCACCTTCATGAATAATTAACTGGTTTATCATGTATGTAACTGTGTGTGTGTGCAGAGAGTGTGTGTACATGACATGTGTGTGTGTGTGTGTGTGTGTGACATCAATCTGTCACAGAGAGGACTCGCTTTCTCTTATACAATCAGATTATGTGTGACCACACAGTACATGAGCTTGTTACTGTGTGTGCAGGGGGGCACTGTCAAAGGACCGGCGGCCATTTTGTGCCCTCCTCTCCTTTGACCCGTGAAGCGACAGAAAGGCATCCTGGGACCTCTGACTGTCTGCCTGCAGACTGGAAACACGACAACACACAGTGAGGAGACACACAGTCGCTTCTGTCACCTTTTCAGAAGTTTAATATTTACACTCAGGCTGAAGAGAGCTTTTATCCATAAATCTGTGACGGGTTTGTTTTTCAGACTGTTGAAAGTGTTTATGATTTAAATGAGAAGTGGTTTCTGTTTAATCTGTAGCCTCGGGCCCTGTGCTGCACCGTGTTGTCCTTTGAGCTGAATTATAAATAAAGTGTGTCCGTAGTTGTTTTCCGTTCCGTCGACTGAAACCAACCGTCATGTTGTTGTGACTCGCTGCTGGTTCACAGCATCACCGGGACTCTGAGTACGACAATCAGTGACAGCCATGTATTGATTATAGATTCACAGACAGACTAGACGCACAATTGTGGGGAATAAAAATATTCATTCTCGTCCGATAGCTCACATCATCATCATCATCATCACAGTTTTTATTATCAAAGATCTTCTGGAGCTCTTCATCATCTCGGCGTTGTCCTGAAAGAAAAAGGTGAGTGACGAACTTTTATCATCATTGTTTTCCAATCCAAGAACAAACACAAAGACAGTCGCAGTAATCGACTAATACAGTATCTGGGGAGTCAAACCTCTGACCCTGAGAGTGTTGGTGCCTTGCTCGACCAACAGAGGATTCGCACAACGGCAGGAGAACAACAAAGTGTTTTAATGGAGGCTCGTGTGTCTCAGAGAACATTATCTCCACCCACGCTGCAGCAGCACAGAGAACAACAAGCACAGAGTATGTGAGCGGCTCCTAAATGAGACGTGTTTTTGAATATAAAGGTCGTATTGTTTGTGTCGCTGTTGTTGTTCAGTGGCAGCCTCGCTTTGGAGGAGCTATCAGTGTGAAGCTAATAAAGGCTCCTGCAGAATTATCTGTCCCCTGATTATATGTGGCGAGCAGGAAGGCCAAATAAAGCTATCTGTGTGTGTGTGTGTGTGTGTGTGTGTGTGTGTGAGCAACAGCGAGATCTGAGACTAATAATATCTTAGTAGAAATAGCTTTTAGCTGGCAGCAGGAAGGAGCCTTGATAACGTATCAGTAGCAGGAGGCTGTGTGGCTAATGGCCGACAGATGCGTGAGGAGTCGACTCCTAAACAGCGTCAGTGCATCAAATGTGACACCTTCACATTAATACACCTGCAGACACCCAAACATACCAAACATATACAGCCTGCGCAACAATGTAAAGAAAACGCCAGTACTTCACAGTATTTATGAAAAATGTTTGCAGAATGTACCGAAGGAAAAATATCTCCTGCGACTGACACGATTATGAGTTATTAGACGCTGATGCGTTAATGTCAGAGCAGGTGAGCTACTTTGTAAACAGTTAGCTGGTTCGGTCCAGTGGTTCCAAACCTCTGGGTCGGGCTTCTTCAAAGGGTCAACAGGGAAATCTGAGGGGTCGCCAGCTGGTTGAGTGACATCACCTGATGTTTTCAAGGACACCTGGAGACTTTTTTGGTCATCGGGTGTTTTTTAGAGAGACCTGCCAACTTTTCCAACAGTTTTTGTGGCGACCAGAACAGAAGAACCAGGTTGTCTCTGTGCCAGAACCTCAGCAGACTGTAATCACAGAGCTGAGACGGGACAGAAACAGAACATTCAACCCAAACAAACGTAAAGTTCAACTTAAAGAAGCCTTCAGTTTGAACTGATTTGTGGTTTTGCAGAAACGTACTTAGCTAATATTTATTCTGACGGCTGAGTTTTTCTATTTCCACATGTCAACTAACAATTTAATATGTGAACAGAAAATAATGTCACACTGAAATTAGGAACATTTGTATTCAATGTTTGGACTCTAATTGTTGCTACTGTGTGAAATATTTTATAATGTTACCTAGAAATAAACATGCACACACACACACACACACACACACACACACACACGCTCCATGGTGCCATCGCTCCGGTCGGTGCAGCGGAGCGGTTCGGTCCAAAGTGAGCTGATGGAGGTGATCTAGATGAGCTGATTATGTTTGTGGACTCTAACAAATAACTTAGTTCCACATTTAAAAGTCAGATCCAGACCTGGAGCTTGTGTTCGCTAATAACTACCAGTAAGGATTCATTTGGGACTTATCGACAGCATATACGACACCGGCCAAAACCATCAGGCATAACAAAGTCAAGGAAAGCTAAAGTGGCTCCAGGCCAGCCTGTTATACTGGTAACCATTATAGCACCCTGCAGCTACGCTCCATTAGCGCCGCCGTGGCTAAAGTGGATTGGTCTTTCTCAAGTGAAGTCAGACTTGGCTGCAGCAGCTCGTCGTGTATCTGCACGCGGCTCATGTTTCCACTTTCACTTATTACAGCCTGCCTTGTTCTTCTTATTGTCATCACCAGCGTACGCTGTTGTTCTGGTGTTCTCTCAGACAATAAACCTCTGCATTCTGACTTCACTGATCAATACTTTGGGTTGTAAATGCTGTGATGCTGTCAGGTGTTTTTACAAAAGGTGCCAAATTCAAGTCAAGTCAGCAAGAGAAACAAAAAGTGAGCTTTAACAAAATAAAGCTGAATCCAAACACAAACTGACAAACTGAGCAAATAGTCAGATTTAAATCCAAGAACTACAAGACAGTAGAAAATATAAAGATGAACTAAATACAAATGGATAAAACGCAGAGAGCAAAAACTGGCAGCTGTGACAAACAGCGACAGGTGTAACAGATCAGGACAATCAGCAGGACAGAGACAAAGACAGGAAGTGAAACAAAACATGACACATATTGAGGAGACTCCTTCAAAATAAAACAGGAAACTGTCTCCATTGTTGTTCTTATTTTGGCCTCTGTTTGTTCTAACTTTTGTTGTAATGTATTAATCATTCAAATGATCATTTTAACAATAACAATATTAATAATACAGCCACATCTCAATAGTTTCTAATAGACTGTCAGTGTGTTTTCTTTCCTGATTTTTCTTGTTGCACGCAGAGAAAATGAAACAGAAGCTGAAAGGATGCTGCAGATTGAGAAGCAGCCGCGGAGCAACACATCAGGGCGAAGTGATCAGAACCACCCAGTGGGTCAGCCGGGCGGTGAAGGGAAGTAGGCAGCGCTTGGTGTGAGTGTCCCCGACATGGCATGAAGAGGGCAGAAAAGAAAAGCTGCCAGTTCGTAAGGAAAAGGCATGTTGCCAACACAGCGAAGACACACGGAGCTTCTGCAAAAAATATATTTAACTATTACTGTAACAACCTCTCAGCTTCTAGATGCACAAACACAAACCAGCTGCTGATCTTCTGTTTCATGCATTCATTTTAAATGTCTATTACATGCATACAGGAAATAATGTTCCAGTTGTTTTACAGACGAGACAAGAAAGACTGACAGACTAGAGAGGAGTCATGATGAAGTGATGAAGAGGAAGAGGAGAGACTGAAGAAGAGGAGAGACTGAAGAAGAGGAGAGACTGAAGAAGAGGAGGGACTGAAGAAGAGGAGGGACTGAAGAAGAGGAGAGACTGAAGAAGAGGAGAGACTGAAGAAGAGGAGCGACTGAAGAAGAGGAGAGACTGAAGAAGAGGAGCGACTGAAAAAGAGGAGCGACTGAAGAAGAGGAGAGACTGAAGAAGAGGAGGGACTGAAGAAGAGGAGAGACTGAAGAAGAGGAGCGACTGAAAAAGAGGAGCGACTGAAGAAGAGGAGAGACTGAGGAAGAGGAGAGACTGAAGAAGAGGAGCGACTGAAGAAGAGGAGGGACTGAAGAAGAGGAGCGACTGAAGAAGAGGAGCGACTGAAGAAGAGGAGAGACTGAAGAAGAGGAGAGATTGAAGAAGAGGAGGGACTGAAGAAGAGGAGCGACTGAGGAAGAGGAGGGAGAGTAGACAGGAGGAGTGAGAATGTGACTTTGTCCTCCAGAGCTCAGAGCGGTTCTGCACCGCTACTCTGAGCCAATAGTTTGGATTATTACTGCCTCTGTGTGTGTGTGTGTGTGTGTGTGTGTGTGTGTGTGCCTACATGTGTGTGTGTGCCTGCATGTGTGTGTGTGCGTGTGTGTGTGTGTGTGTGTGTGTGTGTGTGTGTGTGCGCCTGAGAGGAAGTGCACACACACACATGCACATATTTGACTCTGTGAGTTTGTTTTCTGTGTGTAAATTGAGTTTAATGTATGCTGTATGTGCATCAGTTATGTGTTATTCTCACCTTCACACAGAATGTCTGTGCACGTGTGTGTGCACGTGTGTGTGCACGTGTGTGTGTGTGTGTGTGTGTGTGTGTGTGTGTGTGTGTGTGTGTGTGTGTGTCGGGCGCAGACGCCACAGTCCTAGCGAGGGGAATACTCGCTGTCACCCGGAGAGCTCAGCAGCAGCTGCTCTAAATTAGAGCCAAATCAGGTCTTCTAATTGATATTCCCAGGATCCCCGGCGCTCTCTAATTGGTGTACCTGTGCCCTGATTGGTTACCTGATTATAATTGATTAGTTGGCTCAGCTGGCCCAGGACACAGAGACAATGGATAAATTTGCGATCGGCCATCGGGGACGAAGCCATGAAGCAGGGAAGATGAGAAATGTGCTCCGAGCCACGCTGGCATTTAAATGGCAGATAACGGCCCGTCTTAACCCTCCGCTGATCCGCTCCGCTCCCGGGCCGTATACGTTTTTATCACGGTGAGTCCAACCTACAGAACCAGGTGGGGCTGACATTTAAACCACAGAGCCACGATCAGCCATCATTCCTAACCAGGATCGATAGTTTCAGAGTGACAGATCTGAACTCTCTCTCTTAACTTCGTGTTTTGTTTTTACTAAATACATTTTTTTTATTTTCAAATGAGTCCTTTGAAAGAAGTTGAAGCAGGTTTTTAATGTTTTGTGACTTGGACATTATTTAGATTTGCAGGATGAGCTGTTTAATGATGTCTGACTAACACTCCCCTCATGTACAATCATATTCAAATAAAATGAAACTAGAATATTTAAGACTTCTACATTAAAATGTCCTAAAACAACAGACTTTAGTTACACATGTTGTTGAGTTGTGTTCGTGCATTAACCCTGATGTTTCCTCGAGGTGACGGAGAAACTAAAACTTTACCTATCTGACTCAGCAGAGACTCAGGTTGTGGTTCTGGTCCTCTCTCTCCTCTCTGGAACGTCACGTCCATGAAGTAAAGTCCAGTTAATCTGCAGACATGAAGTTTCTGTTTCATGACACCTGCTACGTGATTACATGATAATAACTGGATGTAGTTCAGCTCTTCACTCTGTAAATATTGGAGATACTGACTGAACTCGAACATAAATCCTGGAAATGAAGGCTGCAGAGATTACAGTCTCTACAGGCCAAAGATAGATGCATTAGCATTAATATGCACACATCACTGAGCCTGTTTACATCATGGCTAAATGGACTGCATGTTAAATAATCCATCTCGTGAAACGATGTAAAGAGACGAACGAGAGAGTGTAAAAGGAGATCTGAGAGCAGCAAGTCAGCGTCCAACAGAGGAGAGGAGGAGAGAAACAACAGGAGAGTGATGCAAACACAGACTGTGTTACAGATCACTTACTGATGTTCTCACAGAAGGTCAGAGGGCTTCACAACAACACAACAACACAACAACACATCCACACACCCACTGACTCTACATCTAAGAACAGAGACAAAAAACAACTGAGAAATAAAGAAAGGAAACGTTTCCTGTTGAAACCTCCGCCTGAAATTCATTATTTATTTGTTCTCACTGACAAATTATAATGTTCTGACAAATTCTGCCTGTTATCCAAGGAGAGGGAAGTTATGCCCTGCACACACACACACACACACACACACACACACACACACACAACACACACGTATCTGTCTGAATCCTCCATATTATCGTTCCCAGTCTTGAACATCTACCAGGTCCTGATTTCTTGATTTTGATCAAGTTCAAACATGTTCTCAATCCAATTTTTTCAAACACAACTCTCTTTATTGAAGCTAATTGTGACACGTAGATCTGATGTAGTTTGAGGCAATTTTGTCTCAGAGCGCCCTCCTCCAGCCTCCTCCACCCTCCTCCGCCCTCCTCCACCCTCCTCCAGGCTCCTCCAGCCTCCTCCGCCCTCCTCCACCCTCCTCCGCCCTCCTCCAGCCTCCTCCGCCCTCCTCCGCCCTCCTCCGCCCTCCTCCAGCCTCCTCCGCCCTCCTCCAGCCTCCTCCAGCCTCCTCCGCCCTCCTCCACCCATCTCTCGCTCCTGTTTTTCCGTCTGTCGTCTTTTTCCTCCAGTCCAGACTAATTTCATTGTTTAATTCGGAGCCCTGATTCTGAATTCGACCACTTATTTTGAAGCTGAAGCTGTTCATGAAGCCGTTTCTGTGGACGGCTGCTTTAAATCTGACGCTGTAACGAGAGAGAAGAGAGAGGGAGACACGGAGGGAGGTGGTCACAGGCCGAGAGACGGAGAGGAGGAGGACAAGAAGGAGACGAATGGAGAGGAGAATCTGTTCAGCAGGAGCATCAGGAGCATCAGGGTGGAGAGGGAAGAAGAAGAAGCTGGTGTGCATCTGAGTGCTTTTACAAGCTTCACACTGAATGATGTGGAGAGAAACATGATGTGTGAACGGCTTTCAGCTCAACACGCAGGACGTATTTATCAGATGCAGAATGATGCAATGAATGGAAACATTAGTGAACTAAACAAAGCTCACGTCTGTTTGTTGTATGTGAGCTGATACACTGAAGAGCATCAGGCTGAGTTTCATACAAGATACATTTCATTTCAAGACCAGTCTATGATACCGTTCTCTCAGTTGTTCTACAGGTGAGGTTTAGCCAGCTTTGGACCAACGCAGTCGCAAGAACATAAATGTTGGAATTTTACATTTCTGCCAACCGGAGACACGTTTTGCAGAATGTGTCTGTGGTTGAATCATGTCAGTATTTCTGTGCGTGTCTCAGCAGGTTAACATTACATGTGTACACGCTGACGATGGTAGAAGAAGGTGGCGAGAGACAAACTAAACCGAACCAGAGACCGCTGCTCACAACTGTGTTTCACTGTTAGTGAGCATCAAACCAAAGGATGGTAATCTGATTACTTACCAACATCAAACACTACTCTGAATCCTGACATTAAATCTGAGGGTAAATGTAATATAACCTGGGAACACGGCCTGTCGTCCCACGCTGGAGCGTCTCGCCTGAAACTCAGCGAGCTGACGCTGAGTCGTGGTGAGGCTGAAGTATTTTGCTCGTGGTTTTGACGCCTGTTCAATCTGTTACAACGAGAATGAGACGTACCTGTGAAGCTCGACGTGTGACGGACTAAGCTGCATGTTCTATCTGTGAAAATGAACCTTTTCTTTGAGACGTCATGGAAATGAACTTCTAACCTCTTTTGTGATTGAAAGTAAAAGATGAGTGAGGAAGTGACGGAGGCTCGTTGAGTAGCTTTTCGCTCTGACTTCACATCTTTGATTCATTTTTGACTTTTGTATTTTCCTGAACTGAAGACCAGAAATGGAGAAACAGCCAAAGAACCATCAGATGTCTCCACACAGCTCGTCTGCTGTGATCACAGTCTGCAGGACAGAACACATCACAACCTGATCTCAGACCAGATTTACAGCCTCAGTACGCAGACGACCTCGTGCTCTTCAGACAGGGTGCGTGCTAATGCTTTTAGCTTAGCAGCTACATTTAACATTTGGGCTTGAAAACTATTTTAATGAATTTAGACTCTCAGGACTTCCAGAGACTCTGAGTGCAGTTTTTCCCAACGTCTTTAAAATGAAATCTATTGACAGATGCGCTTTGAAAACACAGATGCAAACTGTGTCCTGATGCAGCAGGTCTGATGAAAAAGTCTGAATCCAGTAAACAAACTTTCTTTTGTGATAGAAGTTTGAATCAAACTGCCTCGTCAGGTGCTCGGAGACGGAGCGGAGCGATGGAGAAACCGAGAGGAAGAAACGATCAGAGCGAGAAGTCGTCACAGACTCCGACTGCTTCGGTGTTTGACGCAGGTTAATGAACGCGGGCGCTCCACCCACGTCTGACCCGTTCACACGAGACTGCAGCTGTCACCGGCTGTCATCATTCTCAGAGACTCCAGTCTGACTTCACCGCTTCAACCGCAGAACTGCACAGAATCACACAGAACTAATGACACAGAATCAGAACCAAAGTTCAGGTGGAATCAGCTCTCACAGATCCAGCTGTCGATCGTTATGGATATCATTAAACCTCTGATTGTTTGGTGCTGCTGGGACGAGTGTTGGACCCGACACAGAACCTGATTATAAATATCATCTCTACAAACATCCTGCCTGTGTTTCACTGCAGGGTCTGATGTCTGGTTCAGGACTCTGACCAGGAGGTTTGAGTTCACCTCCAATGAGCTCTTCCTGCCATTTAAAAAGCGATTCCGCTCCAGGATCAGCGAGCACAAAGGTCAGGTCCTCAGTGTCCCTGCATTATTACTGGGGCCATGAAACAATCATGCACAGGGAGCAGAAACAGTCGGAGGAAAAAGAGGGAATACAATTAATTTAAAAAGTTTGGATGAAATAACTGCTGAGAGACAGAAAACGCTGATATCTAGAGACGAAGTCAGGAATGTAGGAAATGATCCAAAGTTCAGAGTCATAAGACAAAAAATAACTGAGAATAAAAAATGAAAACAGAATGAAGGAAAGTGCATTTTTATTGCGACAACAAACTTCAGCTGGAGCACAGTGGACGTCAGCACAACGAGCGCTGCGCTGTGTGCTGATTTACAGCGCTGATTTCAACTAAAGAGCTTTAATTTGTTGATTGCTTTTTTCTGAGACAACAAACCTGATTGACCTCTAATCTCAAATAACGTCGTTTAAAATCCAGCTGACGGTCAACGCTGAGAGCCCGTTCACACCTGGCAGCAACACGCTCCTCCACATGAGTGAACACACCATGTGCAAATCAGCACAAGCATCACTTTAAATGTACATTTTTACACAAAGACAGACAGAAGTTCATGTAGAACATTTGCTGAATTTACAAGAATGTCCAAATAAATAAGAATGAGTTTCACAGAGTTTATAAAGTGTCTCCAACTCAACAACTCACTAAATTGAGTGTTTTTTTAAAGGGAGTCTGGTGACAGAGAAGTAGCCTGTCGAGATGTTAATATCAGGTGTAAACAAGGCCTCCAACTCTTTCTTTTCGTTTTCTGTGTTAGATTTATTTTCCTCCACCCGGTCTGACTGTTCAGGCACCATCCATCTGATGAATCAGAGATACGGAGCTGAGGTGGATCAGTCACTAAGCTTTTGGCTTGCTGCGTTTCCAAACACCTTTTCATACCTGTTAATGTTGAACGCCGTGCGAGCGAGCGCTGCGGGGGTTTTTGTTTGGCTTCGCTGTTGTAATCCACTTTGCGGCGTGACGAGGTACAAGGGTGAGAAAGCCCTCAACCTGTGGGACGCACAGCGCCTCCAGAAGAGTCTGCAGGTAATAACCAGTTCATAAAAATGTTATTTGGATTCACCCTCTCTCTCTTTGTCTCCTCCGTCACGCCGTCTCGCTTTCAGTCCGTCACGCCTTCTTCTCCTTTGTGCACTCCTCTATCTCCATCCTCCACTCGTCTCTCGGTGCCTTCCTCCTCCTCCTCCTCCTCTCCGCCCGCCCCATCTTCACTGCTCCAATTATTTTCCTGTTTTTTCCCCTCCATCTGTCCTTTTCATCCCGCTGTCCTCCCTTAACCTCTCTCTCATCTGTACATTAGGTGTTGTGAGTATGTGGTTCCTCCCGACGGCCATGAGGCTCATTAATAAGGGATGTTCAGAGAGACTCAGCGGAGACGAGACCGACCTGCATCCACTTAGTGCGGGTTTTAACATGGGATGCACACAATTCACTGGGGAGGGGGGGAGGGTCTCTGTCTGGGGCTAAAAGTCTGTTTCTGCAAGAGATAGAAAAAAAATAATAAGGTCAGCAGACAAAGAGAGAAATGAGAGCATGTGAGTGTGATTCAGCTCCAGGAGATGTTGGTGGGACAAATAAAAATCAGATTTTCTTGCAGGATCCTCAGACGCACTCACAGGACGGCTGCTGGGCCACAAGTTCACACTCGTGTTCAGATAGCGCTCCGCTGACGGCCTGACCCGGTCAAACACCCGATGAATAAAGACGGCTTTTCACATTTCAGAGGGTTTGATTAAACCTAACTCGGCGGTGATGTGTTCAAATTTACTCCATTTAAGTGCCTGCGGGGGCTAAAAAAGCCCTCTGGCACAGTTAAGTAGAAGTAAATAACCGGCTTTAGTGCTGCTGTGGTGAGGGGGTGAGGGGGTGAGGGGGGTGAGGGGGTGAGGGGGGGGAGTCATAACCCTGGAAGTGAGCTTAACTGAGCCTGCAGGTATGAGGAGGCGGTCAGGGGCGTCATTTCTACAGGCAAATTAATAATTTGTGTGTTTGTCTACGTTGTCTATTTTCACAAATGGCGCTAAAATCAGTTTCCCATCAGTCTCTGCTGGATCTCGTCTGTCATTGGTCCAGACTGAACCTGCCTCGTGTCCCCTGCCGACACCTTCAGGTGTGACGTTTAAATATTTAATGTGTTGAGCCCATAAATGAATAAACCTCGCTCCCATTCCCATCGAGCCACCGTCAACATACGGGACCCGACGCAGTGAAGTAAGAAACAGGGCTCCAGAACTGCTTCAAGTTTTGCTACATCCTGAAATAAGATTCACGGAACATTTAAATATCAGGCTGATGATCAGTCAGCAGGTAACAGATCTGAAGCCGGCTGCTGTATGAGAAGAAACTCTTCAGACGGTCCGGATGCATCGGGGCTGAAGTGGGTCAAAACATGAAGGTAATAAAATCAGCGATGACACAAACTGGAAAGGCATTCAGTAGAGTGCATACCTCCGCCAAGGCCCAACAACATCCATTAATTATTCTCTTAAATGAATGAACATGTTGAAAAAACATCCTGTTAAAGAACGTCATACGAGTCGGCGGCGCCGAGCTGTGTGGTGGTCGCTGAAGGTGCAACGTGATCTTAGCTTCAGGTGATTAAACACTTATGAAAACATATTCATTAATGACAGATATCATCCTCTGTTTCTGCCCTCTTCTCATTACTTCACACTCTTTGTACGCTGTTGATGAACTCTGCAGACTGATGAAGCGTTCCTCTTGCACCACCACCAGGCTGACGTTTGGTTATGAGGGAATTATGGGATGGACTGACGTGATGAACGTTCCTGGTCCTCACAGGATGAACCGGACCGAGTCATCTTGCTTCAGAAATGCAGCCTCCTTGTTATGATTGAACACCAGGTGATTGTTACGGTTTTGACTGGTTTTGACTTCCTGGATTGTGAACCTCTAACAGCCGTCTTCTCAGTTTTGACTCTGGCCTCCACCTGCAGCCTCGTCCTTCCTCCTCTCGGTCTGTTTCCACTCTGCTCTCTGCCGGCCTCATTATCTCGGCCCTCTCCTGCCTCCTCTTTTCTTCTTCTCTGGCTTTGAGCTGCCGTCTGTGTCTGTCAGCTCCGGTCTTTATTACCTGTCCCTCCTCCTCCTGCTCTCCTACAGTGCCCGGTTCATCCAGTAAAACATCTGTTTCTAAAAAAGCTGGCACCGTAAACGGCCCCTGGCCCCTCGGTCTCTTTACGAGGGCACTCACTCTGAACTAACGGAGGCAGAATAGCACTCTGAGGTGTTGTCCTCCCTCCCATCCTCCCGCCTCCTCTGTCACAGATTCCTCACAGTGAATGGAGAGAGAAATAGCACTTCGATGGCACCGACATCCTCTTTCCTCCTGCAAATCCTCCCTCCTTCTTCCTCTGATTCTGCCGTACCTCTGTGGCCTCCTCGTCCTCTCATTATTGGTCTCTGGATTTGCGCTACAGACTCATTTTAATTCCCGTCTCTCCCTCCATCCACCGCTCTGATGTGCCCTCCTCCCTGCCAGCCTGCCTTCACACTTGTTTATTGTTTTACAGCTGCTGTATTTGGACAAGGCTCAGGCTTTCACACCTCGAGGAGGGAGGACGACCAGCTGTCTCTGCACAGAGCGAGCTAACATCCAGTCCGGTGCACCTATTTCTCCGCCCATCACTCCCTCGTCTATCTGTCGTTATCTTTCCATCTCTCTGACCTTCGCTCATCTGATTAATAGCTCTTTTGTATCTGCCGACATTTCTCCATTCCTCTTTAATGACACGTTAAGGCAGCCAGTGAGGGACACATCGCTCTCCTTCAGTGCAACATGCAGATTGTCTCTACAGAAGCATCACATGCAGGAAACTAGAAACGTGTGTGTGTGTGTGTGTGTGTGTGTGTGTTCTTCAGTGGAATGTGCAGCTGTCAAGGCGTCAGGGGAAAGTTCTGGCCCGTGCTGTCCGTCTGTCCGGCCTTCATACATTATTCCACGGCTGTGACAGGCTGTGTTGCTACGTCGGTGTCGGCAGAGCGCTGCAGAAGGACGCTGCATTCGGCTGATCATCTTCACGTGTGTCACGATGCCTCGAGTGTCAGTACTCTGACAGAAAAACTGTCCCGGGAGCAGAAACTGGGAGCTCCTTGTAATAATCCTGCTGACGACAACAGAAATCATCTGGCTTATTCACAGAGTTACAGAGTTTGGAGATGAAGTAAAACAGCAGCATGATCTCTGTACACACAGAAAAACAACGAGGGTTGATAAATAACGTTTCAGGACTTTGAATCATCAGAGGTACAAATGCAATGATCGTGTTCCTGCTGCAGCTCTTCAACAGAAAAACCTTCCTTTGTTCTACAGACGGATGTATGTGATCGTGTTAGAACGGCCTCACACTTTGTTTTCTCATCGGCCTTTTAGACAAAGAGATCCTGAAATACCTCCACAACGTAGGCCCCGTCCAGACGACAACGCCGTTTTGCGAAAACGCACACGCATTGTTTTGGCCGACCGTCCATACGGCTCCTGAAAACGCAGCGCCTGAAAACGCACTTTTTTGAAAACGGGTCTCAGGGTGGAGAAATCCGAAAACGTAGCCCTCCCGTTTTCATGTGGACGGCGAATCTGCATACTTTCCAAAACGATGACGCCATCGCCCCACCCCGCGACGTCTCATAACAACAACAACAACAATGGCGGACTACATGCTCGTGTTCGTGCCGCAGAAGATATCGAGCCTTTCTTGCAACTTACTCGCCTTGTAGTTGAGTGTGAGTCTCAGCAGCAGTTCGACCTCATTAACGGTCCACACAAACGATTCTGGTTCTTCTTGTTGTGTTCGGTTTCTTCGTCTACTGTCTGTTTGTTTACAGCGCGCAAGCTTAACGCGCATGCTCCGTGTCTTCTTCTCCGTTCTTGGTAATTGTCAAGCGCCACCTATAGGCTGGAATATGAACTACAGCGTTTTCGGTCGTTGTGAGTGGAGCCGTGTGGACGCAAATATTCTTAAAACGATGACGAGGAAGACGGAGAAAAAAACGATGGTTTTCGCCCGTGTGGACGGGGCCCTAGCTTTGCTTTTTACACCGAAACAAACAAACAGCAGCACAAAATGTCCCCAGCGTGTGATTTAACCTGCTACACACCTCACACAAAACACATTTTAGTCTCATCAGCTGGTTTAAGCTGCCGTTCAGATCTAAACTCTTCATATAGCTGAAGAACTCTGCTTGGTTCAAGTTAAAGAAAAAATCCAACAAACTCCTTTTGTGCCTTAAAGTGATGTTCACATTATTCATGTGCACATCTGCTGTGTTTAGTCTAAAAGATATTCTTTCCCGAGAAGCCACTTCTCGCCCTCTTTCCCCCGTCTTTATTTATTTAACAGGAACAATGCTGTATCCAGCACTGTATTATATCAGACAGCCATTTTTCATCCTCTCCCTCCTCTACACTTCTCCTCCTTCCTTTTTTCCCTTTATGTAATTGTTTCTCAGTAAAATCCTGCTCCTGCCGACACCATCATATCTCCTCCTCTCCCTGCAGAGGGTTACAAAGCTTATCGGCCTTCTCTGAGTTTCCAGATACTGAGCAGATGGAGAACCTGCAGTGAGCGTGGCTGAATGTACCCACCCAGCACGCAGCAGCGGTCCACTCACCCAGCGAGGTGACACGTCGGTACTTATTAAACTAAATGACACAGGAAAATTGCTGGGAGCAAATGCAAACACAATGCATTTGCCCAACTAATCACATTAATGTACTTCTGCCGATTGTACATTCAGTTATTCAGGGACGGGCTGTGTTGTTTTATTTATTTATTTATTTATTTATTTTCTTTTTCTCTCTGGAGCTCATAAATCAAGATGTAAATTAAAGCTCACTTGATTTTTCACTCGTCAGACTGAACGTTCGTATCAGAATCCAGGAAGAGGATCAAAGCTGTCGTTCACCTGCAGAAACAATGAGCAGCACAGAGTTACTAACTTCTGAGGAATGTGTTTTTTGTCAGATTTCTGTCCAGCGGTTCTGTTGTTTTGGGTTTATGGTGCAAGTTGCCCTGAAAACTTCTGACTTTTCAACGAATCCAACATTTCTTCTTCTTCTGTTTGGCAACAGACGGGGACAATAAAGAACGGGACGTGTCTCCCCTCGAAAAAACGAAAAGCCTCTAAATTCCTCTCTTCTTCTGTGGATTTACTGCCTGCTTTTACTAAAACTGCAGACAAACATCTGCTCCGTGTCTCGAAGCAAATCAATATCTGGTCTATCTGCGATTAGTTACGGCAGCAGCAGCAGTGATATCACAAGCTTAAAGCCTCGCGGAGCGTCTACTGCACTGCATGACTTCCACTGTTAAAATGTACCCAGAGAGGAACGGACAGCAGAGCAGGGGGACGACGTTTGAGGATGGATGGCTCTGATTTTACTTCTGGGAGGAGAGCAAAGAGAAAGACGGACAGAGACAGACTTAATGAGGTAAGAATTATAAGAATCATGCCAACTGGACAAAGAGAAAAAGGCTCTCAGTCTGTTTTTCTTTCAGGATCATTGAAACCAAATGAACATTAAAGAAATGCTAATGTGACTTTGGTCCAGGTGGGTCGGAGCCAGGTGAAAGCAGCTGCTGTGGGGTCGTCTGTAGAACAGTTGGGGCAATGAACAAGCTCCAGGGGGTCCAGCGAGGTGACGTGGACTCAATAAAGCCTCTATGGTCCGGGGGTTGCTGGTGGTCCTGAGCCACGCAGGAACAACTGCCGGCTTGAGCACTTGACTCAGTACATTGTCAGGTTCAACAGTTGCGTTGACATAAGATCTGGATAGAGTTGTTCTGATAGCAGCTGTGGACCAGCAGAGCAGATGTGATCGGATCTCACTTCCTGCTCTGTATGAAACAAACCTGTCCATCACTGAGAGAAACAGACTCCATGTTTCTACTTAAAGACAGAGAGAAGTTCATGTAGAACATTTGCTGAATTTACAAGAAGGACACAATGAGTTATAATCTGTCAGAGACACAGTTTCATAATGTTTACAAAGTTTTATCCTACTTAACAACTCCTAAAATTAGCCGATTTGTTAAGGGAGTCTGGTGATATTGAGTTAAAGGTTTATTTTATGTTTTAAATTTAATGCCAAATTAACAAAAAGGATGATTAATGATTAAGAATTTGTCAAACTTGTTTCACAATTGTTAGAAAGTTTGTTTTAACCCAACAACTCTTAAAATCACTACATTTGTTAAGGGAGTCTGGTGATACAGCCAGTGTGTTCACAAACAGCTGCTGCTGACACTGGAAGGTTAAAGCATCATTTACATTGAACCATAAATTGAACGTAGACGATAAGATCACATGGTTAGTTGTTGAAGACCAGTAGTGGTTTGCGAGGCTGATGGTTCTGATGGAGAGTGTTCTCGTCTGAGGTGGACCAGTTTGTTCATGCTCGGAGCTCAGGTACTGATCTGTCAGTCCACTCCTTCACTGTGTTACTGTCCAACAGAATCTGACGGGTGGAGAACCTGGTGACCAGCTGCACATGAGGGGATGAGATTCGTCTCAAACAGCCTTCACAACAACAGACGTGCCGCACGTTTTATGGAGCTGGAGGGAACACTGCATCCAGCGTGCCAGAGACGCTGTTTGTTCTGGATATTTATGATTGTTCATAAATAACAGGCTCTTTGTCTGCACAAGACTCACAGTGCCTGGAGTGGAAGTGAATGGGCAGGGGGCAGATGGAGGTGTTTCACTGCTCCACTATTTTTAGCAGATGGAGGTGTTTTACTGCGCCACTATTTTTAGCCAAGAATGCGACGTAGCCGAGCAAACAGCCGGTAAAACACAGTTCAACAGGACACAATGTGTCTGTTTCACACACCCGGCGGTGTGACGATAAAATAAAGATATAAAGAAAGAAGAAGACAAAAAAAATAAACAAACCTCGCCGATAAATTCAGATATTCATCGATCGCACCTGCTGCGTTTCCTCCTCTGTCTTCATCTCGGAGACGGCGCCTCGGCGTGTGTTTGCCCACCTGACGCTCCTGCATTCCGAAACAACACCGAACAAGTGTCAGAGCGCGAAGACGCCGATTCCTGCTGATGTGAAATATGTGGACTCTGTGGATCTGATGCACATAAATCACCCCGAGAAACTGATTCATGACTTGGCATCAGACAACAACACGCAACAGTCGGGACACACTCGTGCAGAAGAAAGATGATAGATGTGCGCGCGCACACACACACACACACACACACACACACACACACACAAAACCAAACAGATAATAAAGCTGACTTCTTGCATCTGAAATCTAACATGTCACACATCCCTGCAGAGTGAATTTCCAGACCAGGATCTGTTGGATCTGGTTCTGCGTGTTCCTGACAAAAGACCCTTTTGTCAGGTGGTTGATGACAATATGACAAAGTTCTGCTGTCATATAGTCCGATCAAATCGATCAAAGTAAAGTGTCATCGATGAAGGTCTATGTCCAAGAAGTCACTCAGACATCACAGATCTTACACGTGTTTTAGAGGCTCCCAGCTGAATTATTTCTGGAACAATATTCATATACACGTGTGAAATACTGCACAAAGTAATGACACTATGTGATGCAGAGAAACACATGTTAATGTTAAGGGGCAACCGGTAAATTGTAGTAGAATATGAGACAGACTTGTTAACAATACACATAAAATAGAAGGACTGTTAGAAATACACTTCAGTAGAGAAGTGATGTGGTGTCATGATGTGGAATGAGGAAGCGCGTGTGATTTCACTGACGATACAACAAGAAAAGAAGAAATCAGAAAATCTTTCAGACTGTTTGGCAGCATGTTGGCTGAAATGACTTTTTAACAACCACAAATATTAATTTATAAAAGCTCATAATAAAAAGTTTTCAGAGTAGTTTTTATTATCTCACATACTGAAACATTCCTGCAACATTTTGTAGAGAAATGTCTCAGAGCTTCAGACGGTTTTGATTGATTGCCGTCTGAAACTGATCCAAACGATATTGTTACCACTGCTGTTGTTGTTGTTGTTGTTGTCGCTGTGGTTTGGTATCTGCCAACATTTAAAAATGATTTAGAGTTATTTATAGTTATTGTTTGGGCGTTCTTGCAGTCTTGCTTCTCTCTCTCTCTCTGACAGACGCTCACATTGATCGACACTCGAGGAAATACAAAGCTTTGAGGATTTGCTTCCTGTGGGATTCTGTGTTCAGGAGCTAAGTGAGGATCAGATCCGCTGACGAGCGCGATGACACAGTGGAGGAGTCGGTGCGTGACGTAGCTGACGGTGCTGCAGGTCAGCTGGATGCTACCTGTGCACCCTGAGAGGTTAAAAGTTCATCTTTCTGTGGCCAGCCACCCCACCTCCTGCCCTCATGTCATGGTGATTAGCTCCTCAGGCTCGTTAGTCATGCATATTGAAATGTGAACATATGCTGCTCCTGTTTTATTTGCATTCTTAAGCCTCGGCAGGGAAGAGGAAGAAGCATTTGCATACTCGCAGCAGCAGCCCACCAGAGATGGAAATAGCTGCAGACCCTTTTTAGAGTTGTGTAAGCAACAACATCAGTGGTCATCATGTTTTCCTTCCCCTCAGCACCTCCTCTTTCCCTCCATCGCCCATCTGCCCACTCGCTCTTTAATTATCTGATACTTCATATTTAGTTTGAGCAGGAACACATAAAACATGTGAGAAAGTTTGAAAGTGAGGCTGACGGAGCTAACGGCAGCTCGGACAGAGCAGCAGTGTCGTTGCTCCTCAGTTTTTTGGAGCTACCTTCAAACTCTGGCTATGTTTTTCTAAATTCGACTTTAATTTGTGTCCTTACCTCGTTTGCAGGTGAAACGCCCGATTCAAGCCTGCAAATCTGAGGCTGCTGACGGCTGCAGAGGTCCTTCTGTGAAATCAACAAAGTTTTATGAATCTTTAAACACTTTAAAAGTTTTCAGTGAATCTCAAACATGCGAAGCTTCCAGAATCAGAGCTCCAAGTTAGTATGTAACATATGGCACGCCAGCACATATTCATGAACACATCATCTCCTCTTAATTTGTTTTATGTATAATTCTTCTCATCTTTAAAGAAAGAATGAAACTTTAGTTTTCTTCGGCCTCGTCTTGTTGGGATGAAAAGATGGAGGACAGAAGCTTCTACAACATGTTCTGTAGCTGCAGCGTTGGTGAGAATCTGTTCATTCATATCCACATGCAGTAACACAGTGGAATATATATATATATATATATATATATATGTATATATATATATATATATATATATATATTTTCTTATTTTCAACTTCTCATGCACACACAGCTTCATTTCTCCTGTCCACATAATTAAGAGCCGACACTTTAAATTAAGGAGGAGACAAAAAAATAACAAAAATAAAAATGTGTTTAATTAAACAAAAGGTTTCGGCTGTTATCAGTTTGAATTCTGGAGCGTTCAGTTTCTACAACGTGTCGTCATGTCTAACATGAAGGAGGTGATGGGAGCCTGGGCTGCCTGCCCAGCTGTCATGGGAGGTAATTTATGCACATGCAGCAGAGCTTTATTGATCAAAGTAGTGATGCAAAGAGAGAGACAGAGACATGCAGCGCAAACGAGAGAGGAGAGGACAAAGACTCGCGCCTGTCTGTCTTCCTGCTGGGTGTCTCTCCTCCAGCGTCTCTGAACGCTTTGATCAGAGTTTCACCCTTAAAAACTTTTTGTGGTGGACAGAAAAACCGTGGAGAAGCAGGAACACCGAGGGTCAGATGTTTAAAGGATCCGTTCACACCAGAAGCATTTGTGGCCCTGACGAGCCCTTTTCACACAGCGACACAGTGTTAATACTGCTGCTGATGGTGATTCACACAGAGTGAAGCAGCTCCACCTTAAAGACGAACCGCTGTGAATTCACACAGAAAGCCGACGCTGTGGCTCCTAAAGAGGCGCGACGGATTACCTCATGATGATGATGTCGGTGTGTTTTCCCGGTGTTTCCCGGTGTCCCCCCTGTCAATCTGACTGCCTCACTCATGGGGACGGAGGCTGTTTTCTCGGGGAAAGTTCACTGAAGTCTCGGTCTGGAAGGCTGGCGGTCGCGGTGATTTAGTTCTATCACAAACATTCGGTGAGTAAAAGTTTTTTACCGGTGACAGACGCTGTTTTTCGGGCAGAAATGTGACGAAGAGTCGGTAGGACAAACAGGAGGACAGACAGGAGGACGGACAGGAGGACAGACAGGAGGACAGACAGGAGGACGGACAGGAGGACAGACAGGAGGACAGACAGGAGGACGGACAGGAGGACGGACAGGAGGACAGACAGGAGGACGGACAGGAGGACAAACAGGAGGACGGACAGGAGGACAGACAGGAGGACGGACAGGAGGACAGACAGGAGGACAAACAGGAGGACAAACAGGAGGACAGACAGGAGGACGGACAGGAGGACAAACAGGAGGACGGACAGGAGGACGGACAGGACAGGAGGACAAACAGGAGGACGGACAGGAGGACGGACAGGAGGACGGACAGGAGGACAAACAGGAGGACGGACAGGAGGACAAACAGGAGGACGGACAGGAGGACGGACAGGAGGACGGACAGGAGGACAAACAGGAGGACGGACAGGAGGACGGACAGGAGGACAAACAGGAGGACGGACAGGAGGACAAACAGGAGGACGGACAGGAGGACGGACAGGAGGACAGACAGGAGGACGGACAGGAGGACAAACAGGAGGACGGACAGGAGGACAGACAGGAGGACAAACAGGAGGACAGACAGGAGGACAGACAGGAGGACAAACAGGAGGACGGACAGGAGGACAAACAGGAGGACAGACAGGAGGACAGACAGGAGGACAAACAGGAGGACGGACAGGAGGACAAACAGGAGGACAGACAGGAGGACGGACAGGAGGACAAACAGGAGGACGGACGCTTCTCCACGTATATCTGCTGTATTTTTTTCCTCATAAGTTGCTAAAGACAGTTACAGTTGCTACGTTACTGTTGTTTGGTTCTGTAACGTTGCTTTGTGGGACATTTCTCTGTATTTAGTTGAGTGAAGGACCTGTGCAGTTAACCAGCCGTCCGATCGACACGCCCTCGCTACCCGAGGCCGGCTTATCCGTTTACACTGGTCTGGGTCGCCAATAATGTGTCCCTGATGCTGTGAATGGGGCTAGTGTGAGGCGTGTTTCTGATGCGTACACACAGATTTACTCATGAATGGACACGAGGCAAACTGCAGGACAAATAACTGAAAAATATAAACATGTTCAGACTTGATAAGAAGCAGGAGGAGACACACCGGTGGAAGATAAACACGACAATAAACCACAAAAACTGAACTTTGTGAACTTTTGATCAGAGGCTGCTTCACCACCTCCACGTACTGAGTGTCTTTAAACGTGCTTGTTAGTTTCCTGTGACTGTCTGCGTCTGTACGTTAGATCACTCACTCCCAAACAAAGATTCCCAAGGGTGGAATCCTCATTAGAGCTCGACGGTCCCCCGGGTGATCCGTGGTGATGGATGTGTGAGTGTTTGTGAGAGAGACGGAGGTAAAGAAGAGAAACGAGAGCAGCAGCAGCCGTTCCCGACACTTTAGTTTGTCTCTGACCTCGGTACGTTGGAGTCCAGCACAGGTGCACAGGAGCAAACAGGTGGGAGGTCGACGAGCCGTTGGTCTAAAACATAAATCTGTCTGATGTCCATCTGCTGACAGAATAATACAGAATATGTAAGTCTGCACTGATCCACAGATGAATGAGTGATCTTTGCAGCATCTGTCCGCAGCTGCATGAAAAGACCGTCCAGCTTCTTTAAACCACGTGGGAGACGTGAGATTACGTTAATCTTCTGTGTCATTTCCTCCTCTCCGACTCCTCTCCGGCAGAAGTGGTGTTTCATTTTGTATTTATAATCTTTTAAAGACGCACGTAAGTTCATAATCCGGCATTATCAAAGCTCTGATGGGAGCGTTGTGATGAAACTACAGTCTCAACACACCGTACACATTAAAGTGTCCCTGCAGACGTCGGATGACCTCCAGCCGTCCGCTGTGTCAGAGACATCTGAATACGTCCAACACCTTTTACCTCCAGCGAGGACGATTTGTCTTCGGTTCAGTTTGTTTATCATAAGATTTAATTGTTTGTTAGAAGGATCACATGAATGCTGCCGGCCACATGTTCGTGACACTTGGTGAAAGGATGTCGCATTAACCAAAACAGAGGCCATTGTATTTCTGGGCTGATCTGAATCACAGGGCAGACGCAAGATTAATTATCATTCCCAATCGTTAACACGGCAAGAGAGCGCATCTGGCCCTCAGAGAGGTGGAAGAAAGATGTTGAGACGAGGCTGCAGCTGAACAAAGCGTATCCTCATCATTCTGATGTTTCCCTTTCACTCTTTGTGTATATCTGTACATGGTAGATACAGTTTGATGAAGGTCAGAGAAATGAACCTTCAGTGTGTCTGAGTTCTGCAACAGAAACACACACAGCAGGAGAAGGACTGTGCCGACTCATCAGAACTTCCCTCAATCAGAACAGAACAGAGAGCAAAGTTTGATCAGAGCCTGAAGAAAGTAGAGTGTCAGTAACATAGAAAATGTGCCACATGTGCAGCCAGGTAAAAGCTGCAATCTGCCGTCTCGTCTATGAGAAAGGGAGGTGTAATATTCCTTCTTTTCCAAAAAGCCTCCACTGGTGTCGGCGTAAACATGTGACGTGACGTGAAGCACGAAGTTGGGCGTGAACAGTGACGTACAACATCTGCGTTGGAGGAATTACATAATTACATACCTGTGGCCCATATTCTCACCTCCTCAGTCAAACACATGACGATGTTAAACGCCCGTTATTAAAGAAAGCGTGCGGCGGAGCGCCTCGGCCCTCTGTTAGCTGCCTCAAGACAGCTAACAGGAAGCAGGTCGAATTTGTCTTCAAAATAAGAGCTTTACATTGCACCTCATTGGAGTTTAGAACTGGGTTCTTAGTGTAGGGGCTTTTAATTTGAAAGTAGCAACCGTTAGCAGCTTGCCGCTACAACAACAAGCAGACAATGAAGACAGCTACAGAGACCGAGGAGACGCTGCATCTCCTGGATCTCAGCAGCTGTCCAGTTGCTCATCTTGACGTCCGCGGATGAAGTGATGGATTGACGGCTGTGATCAGCTGTTTCCTGGTTTTAAAACTCCTCGGCTGTGGGTCGCACAACAGTGCAGGTCATCGACACCTCCGCCTGTCTCACGCAACTCAGAGGCTTGGATTTACATAACAATGGAGGTGGAACAAAGTGTAGCTTCCGAGGCGTCACATTGGCGGACCAAAACAGAACCCTAATATGCCGCCTTCTGTTCAAATCCACGGACCTAGCTGCAAACAGAACAGCCACATTGGCGTCTCGCTGCCCAGGATGAAAGTGGTTAGTGAGACTGAGGTCTGCAGTGGCTCAGGTGTGTGTGATTCCCGCCTCCCCAGTCTTCATGAAAGGGCGTCGTCCTGATTGGTCACGCATTAATTACACCTTTATCTCCACAGCTGCTCACCAGGTGATCTGAATCTACTGCAATCAGCTCAGAGAGAGTTTGACATTCAGCTGAAAACCAAAGTGTGTGATGAGCTTCATGGATGTGATTCCTCAGGAGACGTTGACCGTGTTTGACCCAGCGAGGGAGAAACTGCAAAAACACTCTGCAGCAATTCATCCTTCATCAAAGCAAATACAGAGGAAACCAATTTCACACTAATACAAGATTCATGTATAAAAAAAGATGTGTTTAGTTTGACTGAGCTCTCCTGAGGGGAGGTGAGGACGAGGAGGACGAGGAGGACGAGGAGGGACAAGGTGGTCTGTCTCAGAGGAGCAGACGTGTTTGAGTACTTCACACGTTCATCAGCAGAAAGCCTCTCTCTCTCCTTCACCCTGTTCTTCAGTCAGACTCTGTTTCCTCCTCACTCTCTGACACAGCTCTCTGTTCCTCTCACTCCTCAGCGCCTCTCCTCTTCCTCCCCCTCCCTCCTCACTCCATCTCAACCTCTCGGCCGCTCTGTCTGCCTTTATCTGCGTCTCTCTCCTCCCTCCTGCATGCCTCTCCCTTTCATCCGCTCTCCAATTATCTTTTGTTTCGACCATCTTTCTCCCCGTCCAATCTGGCAGCGCCGGACGGAGCGGCGGTACAAAGCAGCCCGTCTGGACTGCCCACAACTTCTCCTCCTTTGATTCAGATTGATGCCGAGTGCCATCGGGTCAGAATCATCGCCCACTTCTCTTCTGTGGTGCTGCGCAAAAACAGAATGAGGCAGAAAATTGTTATTCTGGTTTTTGGAAGTGGCTTCCTGTTTCAAGGTCACAGGTTCAGTTTTGCCAGTGAGCACCGAGTCTAGAACCAAATCAGAACCACAAATCAGCTTCACAGAAAGACTGAATCAATACTTATGTTACTGAATATCAGGAGCTGTAAAGTAGAACAGTGACAGAAATATTCACCAAAGAGTTCACAGACGCCGACAGTGTGTCTGAAATAGTAACAGTAACTCACATTTAACATTTCTTTTTCATGTTGAGTGAATTTGGCTAAATGAAATAACTAACTGTGTGATTTATCACAGAAGACAGAATAAACTACGTGAATGTCGTCTTCATGTTTGATGAGAGACACTTTCAGACCGTCGAGTCGTCCGTAGTGACGCTCAGCTGTTGGAAGAAATAGTTCATAGAATGAAAACAGAGCCGAAAGAGAAGTTCGGCCGACTCCTTTCACACCTTCGCACAGCCGACGAATCACAGCGCTATGTGGGTGACGATCGTTGGTTTGCTGACGTGTGAAAGGTGACGGTGGGGTTTTCTTGAAGGTGTCTGACATCTGATGGGCGGCAAGACGCGTTCTGGGAGCGTTTACCTGTTCGTTCAACAAAGTGAGTGCGTTTAGGTAAACCCACTGAGGACAGGTGATCGACTCCTTTCACACCGGGTCACACTTTGGTTTGTAGTGAATGACAGCAGATCATCCACAGCGAATTAAAAATACACTCAAATATTCTAGTCGGTGAGTTTGAAGCACGACAACGTAACTTTCACCCCAAATATCGCAATTATCAAAATAATAATATTGATTTCTCTGAGGAGATTAATACAGTTCTTCCTCCTAATCAATGAATTCATGCAAACAAAAGGTGCTTTAGGACGACAGAATAAGAAAGCCTCGTTAATCTGCACTCACAGATACCTGCCAAACATCCTGGACCCGTCACTTCATCTGGACCTGCACCAGAGTTTATGGGGTCTGTTCTGGACCAAGTTCATCCAAGTTTCATGGAAATCCTGCTGAGAAACCATTCAGCTGGATGAGTTCTTACACGATTAGGTTCTCGGGCTTTTACTCTGAAACTGAGTAGGTGCTCTCGTTGTAAGCCTAATAATATGGAGTCTTGTATCTTTTAATACTTTATGGTCTTCATCAGTAAAGTTGCAACTTGATCCACCGAGCGCTCCTGAAGAAGTGAAGCAGCGGCCGAGGTTCTGTCGGACTTCACGCAGCTGAACATGCAAACACAACGTAAACACTGTAAAGTGCTGCCCGGTTGGATCGTCAGGCTTCTGCTCGACAGGCAAAGTCAGAGCAGCACCATGAAAACAAGAAGCACCGTGGAGAAGCAGCAGACCCGTTTACAGAGCTCAGAGGATATTGGCAGACGTTCCTTCGCTGGCACCACCTGAAGGAGACAAAAGGTCCGAGAGTCAATATGGAGTTTGTAGTTTAATTCCTTCTGACAGAGAGAATACTAAGTTTTCTGTGTATCACGCTGGCAGCGCTGGATTATCCCACAGAGCTCCACAGACAGCTGATCAATAGCACTGAATAGTGGGAGGATATCACTCACACTGAGGGAAGTTTTGATGAATGATGCCAAAGTTTCCGACATGATCTCCCATCAAGTGTTGTTGTCTTTATATTCCTGATCTCTATCTCTTCCTGAGAGTCTGTCCCGGTGCCGGAGGGTCGGCAGGTTTATAAATGTGGGCTTTCTCCTCTGAATTACCACACGAGCTGCGGCGTATCTGTGTAAACATTCCCAGCATACCGCCGAGTGTTGACACAACGCTCACACACACATGCATACAGTGGCTACACACACACCAACACACTGCCTGCATTATCTCCTCCTGAGCCCCGAGGGCCCGCGTGCCGGTACGACCCAGCTGATCGCGCCAAGTTTGGGAAACTGAAGTTCCTGCGAGTGGAGACGGACGCTGGATTCATGAAGCCTTCAACCGAGAATCCTGTTCAATAAGCTGAGACAGAAAAAGTCAACGATCCATTTTTAGAGGTGGAAACTGTAATAATCTTTACTTGACAAGAACATAATGCTTTCATTTAAAAGACCGAGCTAATGAGAACATGTCGTGTGTTTCATCTCACTGTGAACTGTTTTCTTTTCTTCTCACGTCTTTGGGTTTGGGCTTGTTTGAGGTATTTCGACTCACTGAAATAAATTTGAAACACCCAAAGTAACAGCACGACTGCAGAACGGCACATTTCAGAATAAAATGAAATAAATGTGTTCATCAATAGTTTTGTAGACTGTCAACTGTTTGAGTGTGAAAGCAGCTTATTACGTATACATGTCTTTGTTTCTTGTAAGGTGGCGACCTCCGGTGGTTGAAGTAATTATTACGGTAGCAAAGGAGAACGTGAGGAGAAGCAGTATGTACAGACAGGTCCATGTAGGGAGGAGAATGCAGATGGACAGTCAGGTTAAACCATCCAGACTCATCAAGTACAGCAGCCTGTACGAGCCTCGTGCTCGTGACGGGCTTTGGGTTAAAAGAACTACATTCAGATGTGAACCCTGTTCTCCAGAGGGACAGTCCTGTGTGTGAGACCCGGGCGACTACAGCGTCAAACTTAGAGGTGTCGGGCCGCTGAACAGGCTGCTGTAGCTGATGTAGCTGAAGTTAGTTAGTAATTCAGTCTCATAAACCTCAGTCAGGTGTTTTTAAATCTGCAGCTGTACAACAAAAGTCCAACAGAACTCCTGTCGCTGCAACGACACAATGTTTAGGGAGATGCTGCCGATCGGATCTGTTGCAGCTGGTGATGGTGGAGGTGTTTACAACTACTTTAGTATTAGTAACTGCATCATAATTCATGTGTTTTGAATCAATAATCATAATCTATGTAACGCTAACTACGCGATGTGTGTTAATGTCTCCGTATTCAATGGCTGCTGTCATTGTTGGCTGTTTATTCAGTCCAACGCGTGAGACGAGGTTTACAGAAAACACACCGGCCTCTAATCTGAAATAGCTCTGCTCAGACACCTGTCACACACACACACACACACACACACACACACAGCTGATAAGACTGTGGCGACAAACAGCCAAACTTATTTTCTCCGTCAGTGTCGCTCGCTCTGTGTCGGCCGGCCTTTTGTTTCTCTGAGGTTTCTACTTTCTACGTCTTCCTCTATCTCTGTGCTCAGTGTGTCTCAGCCTCTGTCTCTCTGCTCTTATCAGCGCCGGTCCACACCAGCCTCGCTCCCTCTCCCCGCCTTTGTTACCCGTTCTCCCTCTCTCCCGTGCCTCCCGCCCTGTTTATTTTTACATCTCTTATGTCGTCTTGCTCATCCGTAACCCGACCTATACAGCCAGCAGCTGTCTATCTGCCAGTCAGAAGCCACTCAGCCCTGTCCTAATATGTCGCCTGGCTGGCTGCTTTAGGCGGGTCGGTATTATTAGAACTACAGTAGCAGCAGGAGGAAACAGGGCGACGCCGTCTGAGACGCTCACACTTAAAATCTACTGTGCAGTAACAAACAGGAGGCCTGTACGTCCCCATGTGTTCATAATATATCTGTTCTTATTGCCTCCCACACTCACACAAACACAGATTTGTTCAGCGATACAGTTTTATTCTGCAGCTGAATGCGTCCGTGTCATGTAAACCTGAATGCACTATTGATTAGAAGAAGGTGTAATTAGTGGGTGAAGGTGACGGAGACAATGAGAGCGGATGGAGATAAAAGCAGAGGAGAAGCAGCCGACCGGATCTCTCTGAGACGCCATGACGCTCGTTCTTATTTATTTATGGTTATGGATTTATTTCCAAAACAACTTCACAGGCCGACAGCTGACGTGTTAGAACACAAGTGCACGCTGACACATCCATGTTCACTGAGCGTCCGTCCGTCCGTCCAGACTAAAAACTCAATCCTGGAGTCTTCAAACAAGAGCAGGGTCAGCAGCATCTCCCTGCTTCACTCTGGGTCTGACTTAAACCTTTTTCACCTGGATGAGTTTTAAAAGGATGTAGCAGGCCGCTCTGACACCGTCTCAGCCTCGCAGCCTAACCCGAACACTTTTTTAATAATTGGTGTGTTTGACCTCACAGCTGTGTGCATGGAAAGTAATAGTCTGCTTTATAAGACCGATCGGGTGGTGATATGAGAAACTTTCTGGTTTGGATTGAAATAACAATGTTCACTCTGCATCCAGTTTCGCTTTCACACAGAACAAAACACCAGTCAGTGTGTCGGAGGACGTAAAGCACCACCCCTTGTGACGTGGATCTACAGCTCTGGGTATGAGCTATCAGCACCCTCTGGGCTACTTTAACACTAACCTGGTTGCTGAAGCTAAACAAGCTAGCAGCTGTTAACATTTGTGTAGCTGGTATTTAGCCATGGCTCGCCTGCCAACGTGCAAAACAAACTCTACACGACACCATGTTGCAGGAGCACTTTCGCGGCAGCCTGGGCTGAGATAAGTGTTTCTTCTTTTAGACTAAAGTGAGAATTGGTGCAGCCAGACTTTCTCCAGTGTTGACACGGTGCTGTGGAGGTCTGACTTCACCAGATAAGTGTTTTTAGTTGCTCTGAAATGTTGTGAGATCGTGTGCGCTGGGAGAGTTAATGGAGCAAAAGTGATGTGTTTTAAAGTCACTTCAAAACCATTCTACTACTGCTATTGTTTCTCACAATTTCAGAAGAAAAAAGTTTAAATTTTTGTGATTGTTTGTTGGGTCCTGAGTGCTGCCAACACGCAGGTGACCTACTCTCAGCACTGAGCCTGAACGCATCGTGTCTCCTGAGTCGACACGCCGAAAGAGTGACGAGTCAAGAGACACGGAGCAGAGAAATGTTGGACTTTGTGGCGTCGATCTGCTTCTTCCCTAAATACAAACACACACACACACACACACACACACACACACACACACACCTCAGACCACCCATACTGCAGTGGGCAGCCTGGAGTCTAATCCTGGTGGCACCTGGTGTCACCTTCCACCGCAGACACACACTCCACACACTGAAACCTCTCACACCTCTGAACATTCATCTCCACAGCTCGCTGTGTGACACGCCGCCTCATAAACACTCGCACTACATACGTGGAAGCAGCAAACATACGAGCCAGCGACACACAAACCGGCGCAGATGCAGCCGCGATGTGAAGCAGCAGAGAGTTTCTGCAGTGAGACTTTAATGAGCGCCGCAGTCAGACGGCAGTTAATAGTCATGCTAATCTCTAAGCTGCTGCCTCCATCCCTGCATTCATTCTCTTCTTCTTTTGTGTTGTCGCTCTCACTTTCCCCCGTCACTCTCCAGCTCACCCCTCCACTCTGCAGTTATTTCTGTCTCCCCCCCTCAGGATTCCTGTCTCACCCCCCATCCGTCTCTCTCTGACTCGTTTCCTCTCCCTCCATCACTTCCCCTCTTCTTCCTCTGTTTGCTTTCTCCTTCATTTTCTCGTTCACTCCTGCTCTCTGTCTTTTCTGATGTCACCCTCCCTCCTCCCCCTCTTCTCTCTCCTCTCCCTTCTTTATTTTCCTCTTTCCTCCTCTAATCTCATCTCCTTATAGACAAGCACTCCTCAGAGGCCTCTCTGAAACCCTGTGTCAGCTCTTCAGGACACACTCAGTGTGTAAACACGTGTGTGTTTGCAGGTGCATGTGTGTACAAACCACCACATCTTGGCACGACTGTTAATTCTGTGCTGTGTTACAAACCATTTACCGACCTCATCCGAGGCTATTTGGAGGAAAGGAAGAAAAAAAACGGGTAATGAGACATGTGAGGAGAGACGTGAAGACGGTTAAAGTGCTCTGATGAACAGATGGATCGACAGACAGACAAGCAACACAGGAGGGAGTAAATGAGAAGAGGAGAGCGGAAGAGAAGGAACATTAATGACAAGTGATTAGTCTGAAAGGAACAGAGAGGGGTTAATTGTGATGCGCGCTAACAGGGCTCCTCAAGCTTCATACATATTAAAAGTCAACATTGACAAAGCCAGAGACATGTAGAGCCATTGTTTCCTGCTGAAGTGTAAAACACAGGCAGCTCATACAGAGTGCAGTCGAAGAGGACGAGTGGCGACTCCGGACACCGAGTCACGTCCGTGTGCTGAGAAGAGAAGAGGAGTCGCTTCAGTGGCAGGAAGTCAGAATGACCGCAGGTAACTGAGTGATGCAGACACACAATCAGAGTGAAACTGCACATGTGATTGTCACCTAATAATCTTTTAAAGGCAAAAATATATTTAAATTGGGAATATTTTAGATAAGTTAAAATTTACAGTGTTGTGAAAGATGGAGACTTTCTGCCACGTCGCTACAATCCTGATTCATAAACGTTGGTATGTTCATAAATCATCAATCATTCACAAATCTCCTTTATACAGTCACGTGACTGACGAAGTGGTGAACGACGCAGCCGTCTAATCATGATACGATCAGCTGTTACCTGTGGACCGGTTTACCTGTGGACCTGTTTACCTGTGGACGGACCCCGACAGGTGTTTATTTGTTGCTCCTGTGTTGCTGCCATTGATGAAACATTACACATATTGTCTTTGTGTTACATCGACTATATGTCAAAAAATAATTAGCAAATAATCACACACAGGTTTATTTATGGTTGACACAGCGTCACAGGGTTTACCTGTAACAAAGGTAGACGCCAACTGTAAAATGACTCATCATTCTAAAGTTTCTGGCATGATTAAAAATGGTAAACAAGAAGGCAAAGGAATAGTATGTTATTTATACTTTAGTAATATTTAGGTAGTGCTTTTAGGCTTTGAAGCCAACTTCTGAAGCGGCCACACTGTGTTCTGATGTCACTGTACCTGTAACGTCACCTGATGCATTGGGACCAAGAAAATTCTTCCCCCAGAACTTTACATTGTGAAAGGTTTGTGTGTAAACTGGTGGATACAGAATGATGGAAAACACTTTCATAATTTGAGCGATTTGGTTCAATACAAATTCAGAAAGACTAAATAATCTTATTTCCGTGTACGTTTTCTGATTTCTTAACAGGAAGTTAGCCGTCTCAGTCACATAAGCCAGCGAGCGACCGGCTGGTCGACACCAAATGTATAAAATGAGACCGTCAGTGCTGCTTCCACGTGTTCTTATAAGTCTCAGTGGACGTGTGTGGTGTCATTAACAGAAACAGATGTGCAGATGTATGATCATTTCTATTATGTTGCTTTGTTCGTCAGACAACATCCTGCTGTCAGGACTCTGCAGCAGCAGCAGCAGCAGCAGCAGAGAGGATCCTCTGGTCCAGGAGAGCTGCTCCGAGCCGGAACCAGAAACTGGACGTTACCAAGGCTGAGTTTGTGGACCAGATGACTTAAATCTGCACAAGGACCTGTATGTAGGCCAAGTGATGCTCTGAGCTAAATGCTAAACAACATGCTAATCCTCACTATAACAATGCTAACATACTTAAACAGGTAGAAATATCACCAAGTTAAGAATCTTTGTTTAGCGTGTTAGCATGCTAATATTTGCTAATCCTGGCATTTCAATAGCTAACAGGTTAAATTCTCCGGGCGCCATGAATGTCTGCTCCAGGTTTAATTCGACTCCATCTTTAAACGTTGAGATATTTCACAGGAAGTGAAAACCTGGTGCTACAAGAAATCAGGAGAATTCTTCCTCTGTGGTTTGTGAATATTGTGCATGAACACATTTTCATGGAAATCCATCCAGAAGATGTTGAGACCGGTTTTGCGCTTCGCTCTGAAAACTACTTCTACACTCGATCAATATGTTTGTGACAGATTTACAATTTTGTTCCCTAATTTTGACATTTGGGAAACTATGATAGCATGAGTTCAGCAGTACATGAGTCGACACAGATCCCTCCTGCTGTCACCTCCTCCTCCATCTTGCCTTGAGTCCCAGTTGCCAGAGTTACATGAAATGACTGAGTCAGCACGGCGTGTCACTCTCCTCTTTCTCACGAGTCAGAGAGGACAAACACACTTCTGGCGTTTGTTGGAAGCTTTAATCCAAAGTGTTCAGTAATAGTAAGACTGTCACATTTAACTAAGTTTGGTTCCTGGAGCTCTCGGGCTCCTCTCGGGCTCCAGCAGGCCGCGGGGAGCATCATTGTCTTTTCATCAGAACCATGGAGTCTGAACCATTTGCTTTTTCCACAGAACAAAGCAGCCTAATTACTGGCCCGAGCTCGCTGCCTCTGTCTCATCCCGCTGGAGCAGACTCAACGTTCGACTTTAATCTCTCTAGAAATCGGCGCCAGTAGTTGTGACTGAAGCCAATATTGCTCTTTAAAGCCTACAGCGCTCAGTGCAACACTGGCTTTAATAGGTGGTGAGTGTTGACAGCTGGGGAGATCCGGAGCTCGGTCTGAATGGTTATAGTCTGGGGAGAGATCAGTCTCTCTGATGAAGCTAAACGGGGTTCCTATTACGATAAAACATGTTAAGTAGCACTGATGACAAAATAAATGAGGCCATATGGATGGATTCTGGTTGTATCATTTCTGACCCCTTACATGAATTAAACAGAGAGCTTGTACTGTAGCAGCGATCTGTCAGAGTGGACAGATCGTTACAGGTCGTCTGATCGGCCCTTCGCTGCTCGTAAGCATTTTATACTTTTAAACCTGCAGTTTTTTGGACCAAGTATCTCGTGGACAATAAAGTGAGTCAGATTTAGCAGCAGCTGTAATATCACAGATCCATGGGTGGTCCTTCAGATTACAAGTTACATTATGACGATACTTTGTTGGGCTTCACACAGATCTGTTTAAACAGAATACTGCTGCACCGATGGCTCAGCGTCACGCTCGCTTCCTGTAAACACTGAACAAAACATCATGTCAGGTGCCACGCACCGTTGGTACCAGTCGGCCCTCGGCTGTGGCTCATTTTCCGACTGAGCAGAAACAATCGGCGGCGCCCATCAGATAGACAAATCGCCCTGACTGACTGTTCAGCTGAGCGAATCGTGCATGAGAAGAAATACGAGGAGAGAAAAGGAACACTCCTCGAGATCGTCGCTGTAGGATCCACAGCTTTTTATCAGTGGAGACGTACTTCCACTCAAACAGACACACGAACATACAAGCCATCAGGTGTCTTTGCAGCTCAGGTGGCGTGAAGCGACACAACGGTCAGCAGCACTTTCAAAATAATAACACGGCACTTACAATCATTTCCTGTCCAGCTCAGATGGAGGTTGATCTCATGCTTTGCTCGGAGGGGAAAGAGCTCCAAGACCTCCATCCGTCTCCACATTTTTCTTGTTTTTGGTTGCTGTTCTGTATCTTTGACTCAGCTGCTACCTGCTGCAAGCTGCTTTTCAGTCTCCCTGTGCTGGATCACACACATAACACCTCGTCAGCTCACTCTTTTCCTGCAGACTTCAATTTGAGCTGTGTCCACCTCTAAGGCCGCTCAGCGGTTCAGCAGCAGCCACACAACAAGCAATCTGTGGACGTGTCATATAGAACGGCAGGGCCGGACTACGGTGCAACATTTGCTTGTGATTCCTGTTTTCCCCCACTGCTTGAACATGAACTTCTCTTTCTCCCTCACAAACCTTTGGGACACCTGTGACAGTGAACGCCTCCTCTGACTCTGCCTCCAAAATAACACCTCCACTCCTGTGTTCTCACCTTCACAGCGCGTCGTTTTTTTCCTCGTCTGTAATCCAAAATGTTTTCCTGAAGCACAAATACGTCAGCACTGTATTTCACCATACACTGTGTTCATACGACCGTCTGCAGTTGGTATCAAAGATGGTTTAGTTTGAGAGAAAATAACAGACCATCACAGCTGCAGACTCACAAAACGAGCCTCAGAGAGAAGATGCTCCTCTTCCTCTTCCTCTATCTTCTCTCTTCCAATGTTCATTTTAAAAATCAGTAAAGTTTAATGTCTCTCTGTCTTTTTTTTTCCTCGTTTACACCCTTAATTATTGATGCTGCCTGCCGATGCTCGTCCCCTGCAGTGTGCCGGGAAGCCGGGTCATTACATTCGGAGAGACGGAGGGTGACAGAGAGAGCGATGGCGGGAGAAAATGAGAAAGATGATACAGTGAGGAAGGAGGAGGAGAGGAGGAGGAGGAGGGGAAGATAAGAATGGATGGAGAGGAGGAAGAGAGAACACACACACACACACACACACACACACACACACACACACACACACACACACACACACACACACACACAGGTGGCAGGGGACGGAGAATGTAATTAATAATCACAGTGGGAAGCGTTTCACAGCTAAGTGCACTTCCTGGCTCCCAGACTCTGCATGTGAATGTGTGAATGAGTGTGTGTGTGTGTGTGTGTGTGAGGCTTCATGTGCATTACTGTATACGTGTGTGCACGTGTGTGCATGTGCATGTATATCGTCTCCAGACATTTAATCCACGACGTCTTCTTGTTCTTTTCAGCCTGCTCACCAGTTCCAGGTGTTTCTGCAGACACAGCAGGAAGCATTTCCTCCCAGCGTATTAAAACAGACTCCCTGGAGGACTGTAAGTAAGGTAGGATCCTACAAACTGGGTTGATTCCACTGGATGGTAGATCCTCGTGTCAGAACCGATCTCCTCTCTGTAACCATCGGAGGAGGTGGAAGAGTCTGAATGGACAAAACACAAAACTAAAGTCTAAGACTGTTAACAGGATATAACTCGATTTTTAAATGTCTCAGAGAGAGAAGAAGAGGCAGATACATTTTATTTCTGGTATGATTATGGAAGTTAAATGATCCTTTAGGTATTCATTCAGTCTGACGCAGCGGGCTGGTTCAGAGGTTTGATTGTTTTAAATGTTTGACTGTCGTCCCTGCAGCCTTAAAAAAACAGAAGAGTGAAACTTGATCCGATTGGATACCAGAACAAATATGTTAATATTTAAGACGATATGTTTCACAACACGTTCACTTTCCACGTATATGAGCTGACCTTCATGTGGAGACAGAGCAGTTCATCACCGTCGTCAGCTCATAAAATTAGAAACAGCTGCAACGTAAAGAAATGTTGTAACATATCGCTGGTTTTGCAGAAACATAATCTCAATATCAACAATAATCTGCTCCAGATTCCTGTTTAGAAATCTGAAATCTGTAAATAACTCAGGCAACAACCTCCTGAAGTTAATATGAGCTGATCGAGCACTAAACTAGATTTAGTCGCATCTAGCGGTGAGGTTGCTCACTGCAACCAACTGAATACCCCTCCTCTTTCCAGTTCCTATCCATACATGAAGGAAACATGGCGGTTCACCATGGCTGAAATCTTTTTCCTCATAGACCGCTATTCACAAACACACATCTGTAAAACTGTTGACGGCACATCCGACTGCAAACAAGGTCGAACGTGACTCTTTATAATATGATCTTCTGATCCAAGCAGGTTTTTTATTTGTAAAAACTTTTCTTGAGCCAAGAAAATGATTTGAAAAAAATGTTGCTGCATGAATCATCTCAGAGTCGGACTGAAATTCAGCTCCGTCAGGCGTCGTTGGCCGTGCGGTGAAGACCGATCGACTGCTCCACGTCCTGTCTGCCTCCTAAATCCTCCACGCTGGACATCTGACTCCTCGTCTTTCTAGCTGGTACAATAACGGTCAGTGTGTTTATTTCATCCTCTTTGGTGTCACTGATTTATCCTTGAAGAAGCATCGTAGAAATAGAGTTCCTTCACCGTATCCAGTGTGGTGATCTGAGCCGCCTCCTTCCTCCAGCGCCTGACCCAGATTAAACACGGGTCAGACGGCTCAGCACTGATATTTAATACAAGACTTGAAGTACTTGAACCTTTTGTTAGTTATCTCTAGCAAAGACGTGATCACCTGACAGCTGAACTCTACAGGTGTGAAACTGTCCCGTGTGTCGGTGACTGTGACAGGAGATGATGTCACAGCAGCAGTGTGGTCTGGACGCATTAACTGGGTTACACAACTGTGAGCTACATCTCCAACTGGATTAATGACAGCGCGGTTGATGATCCTCGACACAATCGAGGTATATTCAGACTGTTTGTGCAGAGCTTTCATGATGCATAATGTTACAAAACATCTTTATGGTTCTGGACCGGCAGTATTTCACAGCACAAGCGGGACAAAGATGCTAAAAAGGGAGTGCAGTATCAGAGGGTGTGTCCTCAGTCACACACATCTGAATTTCAGCGGTGTGGCCGCGGTCAGCGACGCAGCGTGAGGCTGGTTTCTGCCATGATTGGTCACTTAACAGAAAAAATTGTTCCCATCACGAGCACTCCTTACTAGTTAAAGGTTTCTCAATTTTTAAAATTGCTCTGCGCTGCAGTCGCCCTGCGCGGTGCCTTTTCATAATGGCCACTTTCCATCAACCTCTCCAATGACTGTCATAAAAAAAGTGCTGGCAATTTGAAAAACGTGGATGACTGTGAACAAACTCTGCTGCTCTCCTTCTCCTCACACACACATACAGATGTTACAGCGCTGGAATGGAGCGCCTGGTTCTGGAGGTTTTATGTGTGCGATTGTGGACAGTCGCGCTCGTGTGAGACATTAGACCGGCGGGGTGATGGAGGTTCCACCTCTCAAACCTCAGCCGGACCAAACAGAACATTAATGACATGAGATACCTTCTGTTCACTGTTCATTCAACTGCAGCCACAGCTGGATACAACAACAGTCATTAGAAACACACAATATGGATATTTTTCAGCCAATGCCGATAAGACAAAGATGAAAATAATTTCCCAAACTGTCGGATGTATTTTGTGTGCATGTCTGCGTCGTGTTACATCCGTGACGCGGCTGCTGGAGCGGATCAACGCTCCGTCAGCTGCACCACGCCCCGTTTCAACAGCGTCCCTAAAGCTCTCCACTAATTTTCACTGGTTGGACAGTTTCTGTCTTTGAGCTGCACGAAGGTGAGAGTCATCCACAGACTGAGATACATGAAATCAAACTGTTGTTAAACTGAAGTCGTTTATAGTGGAATCGTCCGCGTGATTATGGAAGTTGGTGTTGTGATTTCTAACAATATAGCTGAGCGCTAGCATACCGAGAAGAACTGGGCTGAAGATAGAGCCCTGCGGGACACCGTATGTCAGCAGGAGTGGTCATCCATGTCTGCGGCACCAAAAATGAGTAAGACAACCATTGAGGGAGCCTTTCTGTCAGAAAGTTGGAGAAGAGTCATGCAGTTCACCAGGCAGCGCTACAAATCCAACCAATCAGCTTCCTTACTGTTTTTTTTCCGTGCACCTTGCCCTGGAACGATCCCGCGGCAGCTCTCATTCCATTTCTGGAAAACCTTGCAGCGGATTTTCTCTCACTGTTCTGACCCTGAGTGTTCGGGGAAAACCAGACCAAAACAAAAAACAGAAACACTTTCAGAAACACGCTGTTTATCATGAATTCAGTAAAGAGTTGGAAAAACACCCCGGTGTGACGATCCTGCACAACTTTCAGAACATCACTTTGCTAAAAAACAGGACTTTGCACTTTTTTATGACCCTGCCCGACAGGCAGAGGCAAAGTGTGTGTGTGTGTGTGTGTGTGTGTGTGTGTGTGTGTGTGTGAGAGAGAGAGAGAGACCATGCAGAATATAGAGCTTATATGTAGATACTAACAACGCATGTGTGGTTGTTTGTGTGAGGGGAGTGTGTTGTGTTTACACTGCACTCTGTGTGTTAGTGTGTGTGTGTGTGTGTGTGTGTGTGTGTGTGTGTGTGTGTGGCGACAGAGAGAGTAGGGAGAGGAAGAGCTGCAAACCTGCAGCTGAAGAGTAATGCTCTATCTCTGGAGGCAGACTGTCTGAACACTGAATATCTCTTCGGGTATATACAGTCTGCTCTGTCTGCACAACACGCACACACACACACGCGCACACACACACACACACACACACACACACACACACACACACACACACAGGAGAGACACCCCACCTTCTCTCGCTGAGCGCTACATCCTTACAGCTGCACACATTTTCCCTCCTGCTGCCTCCCCAACCTTCCTGTTTCACCGCTGCATCCACACACACTTACACACACACGCACACACACACGCACACGCACACGCACACACACACAGAGACACTTACACATACATGCATTTCCAGCTGAAACATGGCGGCAGCCCGAGGCAGAGAGGGCAGCGCGGCAGGAGTGTGGCTGAAATGGAGCCGGGCCCGACAGACAGCAGAGTCAGGACGGCTTCGTCGCCTCTGGACAGAATAATGAACGAGGTCTTCCTGTACAGCCGGCTGCAGCTCGCACAGACTTAAAGAGGGACTCTGGAAACCACTAAACCTGGGCTCAATGCAGCGTGACGAGCCACTCTTAATCCAACAATTCACATGAGGGTTTTAGTAAAATTAACTTCTCTCTGAGGCGCAAATAATCGTATATATTGTGGTATGGACGGGTGTGTGGATCGGACTGGAACTGGAACCTTCACATACATGATATAATTTCAGCTTCTTCCAACTAAATCAAAGTTACTCCTGTCATTTTAGTTTATCTACCAAAAAAAAGGCACACAGATAATTACAAACGTTCGTTTAAATGCCACCATGGTGCATCGATACGCTGTCAGATAAAATGTAAAAGATCAAGAGAGGAAGCAAGGAATATTATTCTGCCCCACAATAACTGTTGTAAAGGGGTCGCAGAACAAACCAGCAGAAACATGTTCCTGCCTGAGGCGGCTCGGGGAGGGCTGCATGTATGTAACTGTAATGTTTATGTGATATATGTAACTACAGGAATATGAAATGAGATGTTGGAGGGGAAAATGAGGCAATAATGCTCAGCAAAAGCCCTCCCTGTATAAATAAAGGTCATTAAGTGCATCCCGCGGCACCTCGTGAGGGAAAGGAAATTACTAAAATAAAACAAATTGCAGCTTGTTGAGCATTCATCTCACACACACACACACACACACACACACACACACAGTCTCTCCATCGCTTGCCCTCTCAGCTAATCTTCTCCGCTCTAATACACGTGAGGTCATAAAATCTGATTTGCTTCCACTCCTCTTCTGAGAGCCACTAATTCCCAATTTTGCTCTTCCGGTCCGGACCAGCGTTCCCTTCCATTAATTGAGATTCTCACACACACACACACACACAGACAGACACACACACACACACACACACACACGCACACACACACACTCACAGCAGTGAAGCTACCTTTTTATTTTTTGCCGGGCCCAGTGAAGCCGGTCCGCTGTGGCCATGTGTGGACATGTGCTGTCATTATCAGAGAAATGTGAACGGTGGGCGGAGAAGAGACGGTGGTGTAAAATTACAATTAGGGTGGGTGGGATGCAAACTCACAGCCAGGCGAGGAGGGGGGGCTTTCATTTAAGACAAAGTGATTTGGATCACAGCGGGATGAGCATTATGTAGGAAACATCAAGGGACCAACGGAAAAGAGTTTAAGGCAGACGGAGGAGGAGGAGGGAGAGTGTGACGGAACCAGCAGAGACTTCCTTTGATTAAAGTCCAATTGTGGAGCTTTGGTTGCTATTGTTGCTGTTTAATGTCCAGATGTAGGTCATCATGTGAAGGCAGACACACAATATTCACTCCTCTCAGCAGCTTCACTGTCAAAAGAAGTCCATCTGTAATTTCTTCTCTCTGATGTCGGTTCAGATGCTCCACAGATCTGCTCTGTCAGGCCCAGTTCACACGTACACGGGTCATTTTTGGAAATAGCATTTTAAAAAAAAGAAGATCAGTGTCTTGTTGTTGTTTTAGCTCCGTTTCTGAAATAATCCACATCCTATGGCCGTTCACGTACGACAGTGACCCAGAATCCTCCTGGAGTACGCTGTTTTGTCTCTTGTCCATCATGATGGTTAGAAAACCATCATGTTGTCTTAAAATACCTGTTCTGGTCGCCATGGTCACAGATTTAAATGGCCGACTTCCTGTGAAAAACAGCTTTTGTGTCTGTGCGTATTCCAGCAGTGTGACTCAGCCTGCGGCCGTCTGTTCGGCAGCCTTGTTGGCTTTTAATAATGTCGCCACCTTCACCTCCACCTGCTGCTGCGACAGGTTGCTAATAAGCACGTAATGTGACCTTGATGTGCCGCGTGTGTTTCACATGTCAACCTCAGATTGTAACTGTGGTTTGCAGAAATGATGAACTACTAAACGTAATATCCTGGAGAGCGGTTGACCAGAGAGGGCAGGTACCAAACCTTTATGATGTTAATTGTTGAGTTCATTATCCCAAATGTCAAAATATATCACAAAAAATAATTTACAAGCCCTGAAATATCGAGAGTTTGACTCAAGGTAACAACGAGTTTCAGTCACGTACTCTGTGTCTGAACGTGATGCCAATAAAACCAACAGAGCTTTAAAACATTTCTAACACTTCACTATATTCTGCATGCAGTGAGTCACGTTAAGTTAAAAAGTGAACTTTGATTCATTTCAGAGACACAGCAGCACTGATGCAGCCTGCGAGGGAATAAAACACGTCAGAACAAACTCCTGCTGGACGCGTTCGTAACATGAAGGCAGCCAGTTTCCTTTCTGGGTCGTATCTGGTGTCACCGCACGACTACTTTAGCAGCAATGTTTCAGGTCTGAATGCCAAGTTAAAACAGTTCCTACACTGTATTGGAGCCATATTTTGTTAAACATATGGCTGGAAGCACACACACAGACAGAAAGTTGAGATGGATTGTCATAAATCTGGGTCGCCGTCAGGATCCGGCTGGTGACAGCTGTCAGGAAGGTCCCTGTAATGAATCTACTGTATCTCGTCTGTCAGACCCGTCTGTCACTCTGGACACGAAGCTTAAAGATGCACATGGTATTAAATATTACAATAAGCACAGCAGGGACCGTCCTGTCAGCGCCGCTCTCTCTGAATATATCATCATCTCTTCCTTTCTTATCTTCTCGTCTTGCCTTCAGTCTCTTGTTGCCGTCGCCGGCACAGAAACGTCAGCCGGTCCGTCTCCTCCTCTGCTCCCAGGACACGCTGAGACCGGACGAGTCGGAGCAGGAGGACGTAATTATAACATTTGGTCCGGGCTTTGATCCGACGAGCGTTATGATGATTTTCATTAAGTCCATTTGTAGCAGGGGTGGTCCCAGCGCAGCCGCAGCCATAATGACACTAACACAGCTTTATTTATACACAACACACGCCGTCTCTTTCCCACACGGCTGCGTCGCTCTACAGGTGTGAGGCTGTCGTGACCACATAATTGTGACTTGTAACATAATTGTATCTGTTCCTGTTGTGTAATTGCAGTTGTTCTCGCTGGTTAACCCTCACAGGTAATGCAGTAACTATCGCTTAATGTCATTATCAACAACACTTGGATCTGTGAGGACCGCTGATTACTGTTGTGGGTCTGGATTGTGTGCAGATGAGTGAATCAGTGTTCTTTTGTTTCTTCTTTTTTGTTTTAAATAATCTTCAGTCGAGGTAATTGTTCCTTCCACCCACCGATTTAGACTTGACAAACTTTACAACAGGCAGTGAGTCGTGCTGTGACGAGACACGTGAAGTTTCGTCTTGTAGTCGTGAGTTTCATGAATGTTTTTTTCGGGGTTTAATGCCTGAAATATAGTCTGCGGTCACCAAAAGCACTTCAGAGACTCCAACGTGTTCATCATGAAAGAGAACAGATCGTACAGTCTCATCCTCGTCCTGCTCTGATTGGTCCATGAGGACGAACTCTCAGTCATACCGATCAGAACCAGCTGAGTGATGAATGTCTCTAGATTTCTCTACCTACTTGTTTTTATTCAGCGATGCCCAATGACGATCTCTGTCAAATTAAATGTGCAGGCAGTTTTCAGCACAGAGCAGAACGTTTGTCTGACAGGTGACACCGTCTCCAACACCGACCAGAACCGTCCTTGAATCTCACCCACAGTGGCGAGCAGATACTCAGCAGCTTCGCTCAGACAGATAACTATATTTCATCTCCTTCTGATACACAACAATTGCAGCTCCAGTTGCTAACGTTAGCATCCACAGGCTCCTCGTCGCCTGCGTAGTTTTCTCCACGGCGTCTCACCAGGTGAGTTTTCAGATTTGTCGTGCTGCCGCTGTAGTTAATAGCTGTTCTACAGCCCTTACATGTTAAAGACTTTTGTCCAAACATCCCTCCTTCTTATAAAATCCAAATATCTGCCAAACTTTAGATTTCAGATCAGCTGCTGCACTGTAAACAGTGTCGGAGTTGTTGGATATGTTGTTGTTGTGGTTTTTCCCTCGGATACGCTAACGTTACTCTCTCCAGAATCTCGCGTTGACCTTTAACCTTTTACAAGAGTTGAGATACGCTCTGCAGAATTAGCAGCAAAGCTCCAGTCGACTGATAACTTTAGAATCGAGCCATCGACCGGTTAATGGTACATTTAAATCGATACAGGGGTCCGCGTACCGATGTAGCCGCATCCTTAACATTAAAACCGGATACTGATTCGTATCGGTGAATCTTTAGACCCCTAGAAATAACTGATATGGAACTTGATCATCAGCAGGGTTAGCGGCCAATTTGTCTGAACAGATGAAAAGAAAAGAGCGGCATTAGAAAAAAAAAAACACGGGAAGCAACGAGCACTCCCCACCACAGATGTATAAAACACAAATGGCAGCGTGGTATCCCACAGATTACCACTTTCATTTCCTCGTGCTGTGTATTTTTATTCTCCTCCGTCTCCTCATTACCGCCTCCTGCAGTCCCTCCCTCCGTCTCCCCGCAGAGCCGCTGCTACTACTCCTGCTGCCACGTTCCTCCAGCTCCACGCTGGAAGAACTGGGGCAGGCAGCTCCTTAATTACTTCATTAATTTTAATCTGATCCAATTAATTACATTTTCTCAAACTCTCCCTGCTCTTCGTTCTAGTAGGTTGGAAGTTCCCTCGGACGCCAAGTGCCACTGCGGGAGACCTTGCATGTCCTCTGGTGCGGGAGATGGAAAAAAACCCTCCTTGCCGCTCCACCCCTGCTGAATCAATTATTTTTCTCCCATGGCAAAACAAAGACCCCCTTTTCCCTTGTTATTCTGTAATTATTCAGCCCGGTGCTCTGTCCAATTTTGTGCCTTGACAGCACTTAAGTAGCTTGTGAGTTTAACCCCTCTCAACCTCCGACTGCCACCGCCGGCAGCCGGGCGAGCCGGGCGAGTCGGCGCTGCTTCACGGCTCTGCCTTTTGTCAGAACACACCGGGGGGGAAACTTCGCTGCGTGGGCAAAATATTTGAGGACAATCAGGGAGAGATGACTTGAAATTTTGTGTTGCTGGAGGGCACGCTGCGCCGTCACACCGCTAAACTGCTGAGTTATTCCCTGTCATTTTCTAATCAGCCTTAAATTTATTGGTTATGCGGGGTAATTATCAGTCTTGACAGTTATTTTTGCATTCGTCAGCCGAGCGTTTGGGTGAACGCTTTGAGCATATTGATACCGGTGTGATGTGCTGGGGGTTATTAGTACGTCAGAGGGATTAGGTGGTGTTTAGTGAGTTTGTTCGCGTGACGGGGGCATGACTAGAATAAGTGAATCAACTCCTGAGTTTAAACTCTGCCTGTGAGAAGAGTCTGTGTCGAGCGCCTCGATAAGAGAAATCACCCTAAATAATATAACAAAGCATCACAGGGAGGGAAACGGAGGACAGCTCAGGAGGAGCTTCATAGACGGGACGGCAGGATGACAAACGTATCGCTGGAAAGTTCTGTGAGAAAACAAATCCTCGTACCTGTAGTGACAGAAGAGACTCAGGAAACAACATGTGACGATTCCCAAGATGAACTGACTGACGACGGGATGGTCGGCATTGAATATTCTATCGTCCCTTTGAGGAGATTTTGATACACTGAGATATATATGGTGTATCGCAGTATTATTGCCTTCTTAGTGTTTTAAAAATACAGATTTTGATGCTAACATAGAATTAGCACTCCCATTGAAAATGGGCTTGACCCGAAAACGAAAATACGGTAAATCTTAAAAGTGCCTCTTTCATCGTAATTATGCTTTTACACGAAGGTTTGACTCATATACATTCACAAAAAAAGCCTCAGTTGCATTTTGGCGAGAGTTTCACCTTAAGGCCCTATTTTTTTAACGATGAATGCAGAATGGATCTGGACAACACATCCCGATACGTAAATGAGGCGTGATGTTACGTAAATGAGGTTAATGAAGAACGTTACGTGGTTAACGTCGTTAAACGGAGGCAGTTTGGTCGGGGGACTAAAACTCCACACAGGGGAGAGGAGGGTCAACTGGGGATCCATTTCTGTGATAATGATTCATGTCTCGTCTTGTTGTTATTTGTGACCCGGAGGAAAACAGAACCGATCCAGTTGTGTCTGCGGTGCCGACAGTAATACCACCAGACACATGAGCAGGAAAAGTCGCCTGTTGGCCTTAAAGTGTCATCACGTACATCATATAAGTGAAGTACTTGTTTAAGCGCCACAAAAGTGAGTCAATGACTTGACCCGTCCGTCCTCACCTGACTTCCTCCTTTGCTGCTGTCACATTTCCTACACTAAACCACTCCAGCCACTAGAGGTTTGAATGCAGTCGCAGCCCAAAGTTCAACAGAAACTCTGAAAAGCAAAACGTGGCCACAAAAACAGGTAAAAGTCAACTTTAATGGAGTTTTGTTTTCAGGTCTATAACAGACGGCACTGGAAGTAGAAAAGTGTTTAGCTCACCTGTTGCTGTTCTGACTGCAGCGTCCAGCATCACTTACCTGCAGTCGGACTCAAAACGCAACTGGTGGGGATTGCCGGACGGCAGAGCAAAACTGGATCGGAGCCGTAACGCAGCGGACAGTATCCAGTGGAAAGTCGGGGTTACACGTGAACAAAAGATGGACAGAAACACACAAACGAACACACAATGAGCCTCCTGATCAGCCAGTAATTGGAATCCGTGTACCAATCGCGTAGCGTTGACTGCTTCAGTGAAGCTTCAGACTCTGCGCCGCCTCCTCCGTCTCCAGCTCAGGTGTCAGGGGTTCCTCAGGTATCGTTCTCTTCATCTGTAAAATGCTCATGTGGTGTGATGGTGTGGAGAGATCCAGGCAGGTCAGCAGGTCAGCAGGGTCACCTCCCCTCCATCACATGAACGGCTACTCCCACCCCACTGTGCTGCTGACGCTGACAAGAGGCTCAAGGTTTATTTACTCAGTCAGACAAAACATACGTTCCCATACAATATACAGAAACACACAAAAACATCAAGCTACATTCCATTCCATGTGGAAATTGTCAAGTGTGGCAGTTTCTAGTGAAGCGTTCAGCCCAGACTCCACAACCACAGAGACGTCGCAGGTTAACAGACGTGTCGTGTCACGTTCACAGTGTCTGCTTATTAACTGACTTTCACAGTCAGACGACCGCAGTTCAACACCAAACAAACGCACAAGTTGGAACATAAAGAAATGTTAGTTTTGAACTCATCTGTGATTTTACTGAGCCGACCTTTGTTCTGTAAAGTCGATCTGATCCGCTTCACCTGACGCCGACTTTAGTGACATCACTGGAGGACGTTTATCAGACTTCACACTCCGGAGACTCCGAAGGCTTTAATGACATTCCTCACACACGCAGTTTATCTCCAGCTAGACGAAGCAAGACCTTCACATCGTCACTCAGACACAAACAGTCACTGTGAGGTCCAGATAAAGCCCGTCAGACGACATTCAACAATTAAAAATACATTCCTACGCCCGGAGCACCTGTGGCAGTCGTCTGTACACAGTCAGGAGTATAAATCAGCCTGGAGGTCCGGTCTGGATCTGAACCGGGCCTCATCCTTCTTCTAATGACACCAGGTACTTTGCATGAATTAGTGCCATCACGAACGCTCAGCTCATTATTCCGCCACATAAGTTTTATGAAGTGAGTGAGTAAACTACCTCTTATATAACGCAGTGCAACTAAACATAGCTTAACAGAGGCACTAAATTACTGAGACAAGGACGCACTCAGTCCAAACAGGCTGGTGTTATAAAACAGGACCCGGCAACAAACGAGGTGGCGGCGGAGGGAAGAGAGAAGCTAATCTGTCTGAGTAATTGTGTCCTATTTAGATGAGGACAAAAAAAAACTAAGACTGGTGAAGAAACAGAGGAGGGAAAAATTAAACCACAGTAATATTTCACTGAAGACGTCACGATGATGAAAAACTCTCCCTGCTGTGAGGATATCGCTCAGGAAACCAACACAAGCTGAGATCAGTCTGACAGTTTAGGAAACAGTCACTTTATTTCTTTAAATCGACACCACTGAGCTTTACTAAGCAGCTGGTTAGCTCAGCACTGATGGGTGAGATGATAACTTTGATGGCAAACACAATGAGGTCATGATGTTGAGTAGCTGAATCTGTCGGCAGATCTGCAGTCAGCTGATAGATTCTCTGCCACATGAGAGCTGTGAGGGTTCAGTCAGTCACACGGGCACAAATCAAGAGCTTCAGCTGCAAAATCTCAATCAAACTTCACCAACTTCAACCTTCCTCTCTCTTGTACCTGTGTGACTGTCTGACGATGAGCAGGCAGGACCAACAACCGAACAGAGACTGAACTGAACACTGGACCTAAATAGAAACTGAAGTGACGAGGGGACGAGGTGCAGGTGGAGAGACGGGTGGAGGAGCTGCAGCGCATTGTTCTGAGGAAACAGTGTGAACAGGGCCGGACTGACGAGGCTGATGAAGGGAAACTGTTCAAACTGCAGAGACCACAAAAACCCTCTAATTCAAATATTTTTTAGTATTTCTTTAGTATTGTACTTATTGTACGTCTGTCGTTCTTGCTATTGTGACAAGTAAATTTCCCTGATGTGGGATAAAATAAAAATAAAAGTCTCAGTCTAAAGTCTAAAACACAATAAAAACCAGACAGTAAGAATAAAATCTTTTAGCCTGCAGAGTGATAAACTTCAGTTTACTTATTCAGGACGAACTTGCTCTTCATATGAACCTGTTGAATGTTTCACAGGGGAAAAAAATGCACATAAACAAATACAGATTCAAAAATATAACATTTTGAGGAGATGAGCTGATGTGAGGCTCATAACTGTGAGGTGGGAAAATTAAAATATCGTGTTTGTCTTTGGATGCCGAGAGCTTAAAGTCAGATTAGAGCGCGATGTGTAAACAGTCATGAATCACTGTAATTGCAGACGCTCTTATAATGAAGCGCTGCAGATAACAAGTGTACGTACGTTACTGAAGAGGGATCAGGGGGGAGAGTGTGTGTGCTGACTCTGGCACACACACTCATTTGTTATATTCCAAGTTTGAGATAAAGAGACAACAGCAGACGAGTGTCAGTCAGACTGAACAGAGTCACATTAACACCAACCTGAGAGGACAGAAAAACACCCGGCAGAGAAACGAGCCGATCTTCGGGGATCGGCCTCGCTCTTATCACCGCAGCCCATGTGGGCAGGAAGCAAACAGAGACAAACTAAACTCTCAATAAAGCAGACAAACCCAAACTGTGTGCTCAGATACACACCTGGCTGCTGGCTGGTAAAACAAAATGACAAACTGAGAAACGGCTTCTCTTCGAAATTGGTTTAGAAATGGGTTTTTACTTTTTATACTGATCTCTGCACAGTTTTCCCCAAAAATAGAGCCTGAAAAAAAAGGGAAGCGACCCCGGGGCGATCAATCTGAGACAGAAACATCACTATCGCCTGCTGCCAGAGAGCGCCATGAAATGTAAAACTGTACGCTGTGTTTATGGGCTTGTATTTTTCTCCGACTTGTTTTTCATTCTTAATTGAATTTGACTAAATGTTGAGTGAGAAGAATTTACCTTCCTGCCTACAGAGATGTTTGTGTTCACTTTATTATCTATTTATAGAACAATTCAGATAAATTGGCCAATAACATCATGAGAATTTTCATTTTTGAGTGAACTTTTCCTTTAACTAAGGACTCGACTTGGACCAAGTGACTTGAGTCAAACGTCGGCCAGAAGAACTGACGTCATGAGATGTTTGAAACAGGAGTTGTGGCGTTTTAAAATGCCAGCTAGCTAAACAACTCAAACAGACGTGTGAATAACAGAGGAACGGACGTCGGCTGCACTTATTTCCACTTTAGCGCTCCTGTTTGCAGCGACACGCCTGCAGACGAGCTCCTCCAGCTCGCTGAGGTGACGGGTCACACAGTTTTTAATAAGAGCCGAGGGGAGCTGCAGCAGGGTGGAGGAGAGAGATGCACGTAGACACCCTCAGTAAGCGCTCTGATTGGTTTCCTCATTTAACATCCACAGTGTGCTGCAGCAGTGACACCGGCTCACCTTCTCTCCCAGCCTTGATTTTCCGGCCCTGTTAGGAGATTTAAACTGGCAGCCGTCCGGTTACAAACCCAGTTTTCTCCCAATTAACCGCGGACACAGAGTGATGTGCAGAGCGAACAGCTGCAGACACCTGCGACGCCAACTGACCTGCTTTTTATTTCAACGAGCCAGGAGACAAACTTTAGAGAAGGAGACCTGGTGAGGAGGGCCGAGCAGAGCAGAGAGCGCCCGACGCTTCTGCCCTCGCATTTCTGTCAAGTTCCATTTCCCATCGTATTCAATCATTGTGTCGACCCGGCAGTCAGTCGGCTCCTCTGCCCGCCAATAACAAATAATAAAAACGTCAGACTCCAGGTAGTTCAGGGATTTCTGCATTCCTTCACACGCCACCGCCGCGACACTTTTAATGATATTCATGCAGTTATTGGGTGAAATTATTAAATAAACGCAGACGAGGAAGCGTGTGGGAGAGGGATTATGCATTTCAAATCGTCCTCGGCGCGACGTAATAAGTGTATCCGACACCTTAAGGAGGAAACTGATTGCTTCTGTTCATGTGGGTGATATTTTCCATGTCGACCACAGTGCGAGGAAATAATTACAAAAAACTATCTTCTTCCACACCCAATTGCTTCCTCCGCCTCGCCCTCGTTGAGCGAGTGTGTGTCGGCGAGCGTCTACGTCTGAGAGACGCGGCGGACATGTTTGTGACGGAGAGGAGGAGGACGAAGGAGGGAGAGGAGGAGACAGGTGCTGGATTAACTTGTCTGCTTTTATTACAGCGCCGGGATCATGCGGCTGCTTCTTTGCCCGAAACATTAAAAGGTTCTCAAAGTTAAAGGGTCAGTTCACCCAATTACTGAAACATTCTTTCATTTTCTCTGCCCAGATCGTTGAGACGTCTGCCTCTCTTAGTTTTCTGGCTCCTCCGCTGCTGAAAAGAAGTCCATGTATAATTCTCACTGCATTAAAAAAGGAAAGTAGTTCAAATTAAAGTTTACACTCTGTTGTGTTCGCTTCACCTCTTCTGCACTGCTCGAGTCTGAAATTACTGCTGGAATGAATGTTGGCTCTTCTGCGAACAACGAACAACTTTTGCTTCAACTTTTTGTTTTTATCTTGTGACAACGCTTCGCTTGTTGTCTGGGGGGGCTTGGGGTTTGGAAAATATTGTGTTTTTGGCTTTAGTCGCCAAAAACATGGCTTGAAATTCTCCAGAGGTCTCCTTAAAGATATCTTAAAAAAACATAGTGCCATGCTTAAAAGATGTCGCCTGTAACTCCTCCACCATCTGGTGATGAGAGTCTGGGGATGAACGTGATATGATTTGTTTTTCAGGGATGTTAAATGACACGTACACGTTAGCTGTTTGCAGACACATTAACATGTTCTTTGTTTTTCTTCCTCACTGATTCTGCTGCTGTTCAGAGAATAAATGTTGCATTGTGAGATCATGCAAATGTTTCTTTACAGTTCAATTTCCAGTTTCTGTGACGCTGTGCGGGTGGTCTGGTTCGGAAATATTCCTGTTTTGACTTTAATTTCCTGGTTCTGTCACCACAAACTCAGATGGAATTTGTCTTTTTCAGAACACGCAGTTTTGCGGGTTGGAACAGAAGTTCTGTCACTCTGCAACCGTCTCACCAAGCTGTCAAAATACAGAAATGAGTATTAGTAACATTGCATTCATTAATATGTTAAACTGACTTTGCATTACCACTTTTGAACGGACAGATACAGTACAGTACAGTGTGTGATCCAACCTGCTGTTCGGCCCGGTGAGATATGATCCAGTCTGTTATTAAAGTCCATTAGCAGATCCAGAGCGACCCGTTTGTTCTCTGCAGGACCACAAACACACATTAGTGCTGAATAAATACTAAATGAAGAAAAAAAAAGGAAAAAGTTGTGTGTATTATATGGGTCATCTGCCACTTTGGAAAGCAATAATGAAGTGTAATAATGTACCACGCCATTACAGCTAATTTTGTATTTAGTTCTGCTTTATTGCATCCTTTGTATTAAAGTCATCAATCATAAAGGGCCCGGCTGCTTCTGAAGGTTAGCGGCGTGCGCTCGCTCGCTCGGGCACTCGGGACGCTTCTTGTCGTTTCTCGTTAACACCCGCCCACACGCTGCTAACGCTGCTTTAACTTGGAGTGTGTGTGGCTCGCAGTCAGCTGGCTGTGTGTGTGTGTGTGTGTGTGTGTGTGTGTGTGTGTGCTGCAGCGTGCTCAAACTAGCTGGACATTAAGTTAAGTACCTTGCTCAGGGGCATCTCATCAGCGGCTCGATCGATATCATTATCGATCAGTATTATTAAGCCTTCACAGTTGCACTCTTGCAAGAAAGAGGCGCACAAATTGAATTCACGGTAAAAGTTAATAGAGCATGTGCTTTCTTAAAGGCGTTTTGTGTGTGCACTGTCGTTAGAGAGGACAGGTGTGACGTTCAATTATGGTAATCTATTGTTTCTACTCATTTACCTTCTTCTTCTTCTTCTTCTTCTTCTTCTTCTTCCCTGTTGAATGTCAGGGGAAGCGACAACATAATTCTTGCCCACAGCAGGATTTAAATTTCTTTTTCTTCTTTATTCCATTAAGATGATGTAAGTCAGATGAGACCAGGTGAGGCCAGGTGAGGTCAGGTGAGACCAGGTGAGACCAGGTGAGACCAGGTGAGGTCAGGTCTCTATTCATGACGGCGTGTTGGTCAGAAAACATAAAACCAGCAGAGCAAAGAACATGTGAGCCCACCAGGACAGGATGAGAGTCTATCATGTCTGTACGAAGCGAAAATGTGGCGTTTTGCATGTATCTCTCTGTGACGCTTAATTAGACTGAGCAGGTTGGTTAATTGTTTGGCTGATACGAGAAGAGGAGGAGGAGGAGGAGGAGGAGGAGGAGGGGGCACTTGATTCATGACAGGGAACCGCAAGTTTGAAGGGTGTCGACAGATAAGACTGCAAGGGTAATTAACAGAAAGAGAGAGGGATGATGAGAGAAAGGAGAGAGAGGGGGGGAGAACTGCCAAGCAGAATAAATGTCATAAAACTGTCCCAGGATCCTATAATGACTTCAAAAAGAAAGGAGAAAAAAATGGAGAGCTGGTGTGGAAGGAGGGAGATAAAGAGAGGCAGTGAATGAGAGCAGGAGCAGGAGAGAGGGCAGATGATTAAGGGCATAATTCCATTTTATTACACAATGGTGCTTCAGGCCAGGATGCCAACTGGGCAGCAGCGGTGCTGAATCCATGGACAATTAACTTCCACACAGAAAAAACCCAAAATACAAGCTTTGATTCTCCTCAAGGTCAACACATGTCAGGTGGAAGGAGGCGCAAGTAAACATTCCCAGAGCAGCAGCCACCAGCTGTCTGTCTGCAGGGCGGAGGAGGGCGGAGGAGGATGCATGTAGGATGAGGAGTGTTTTATTAAGAGGAGTGTGGAGGATGAGCAGTACCTGCAGACAGAACCACCCTGTCCAGAGGTTCTGGACCGCCTGCGCGTCGCCTCTGAGGCAGATGAACGACATCAACATGTTGATGGAATCCTGATGGTGCCGGCGTGTCGATGAGGCCTTGCTCAAAGTTCCTTACTGAACACCAGAATCAACACCGTTCCAGGGAGTCGCACCAGTTTCTCACAACAACGATAAGAGAGAGAAAGGAGACTGAGAGAAGACATCTGGATCAACAGCGCGGCCTTCAGCAGAACTTTTATCAGAAACAGCCCCGAACAAGCCGAGCAGAGATCAGAGCGCCGCGGGAGCCACGTGGAGAGAGCTGAGCTGACACTGATGCTCCGCTCCACCAGCACAGTGTCTGTGGTCTGATCTTTGACCCAGACTCTCTCAGTTCACACAGACTCATTGGATTCAGGACTTTGGCGTCTGACCCCCGACACAAAGGAAGGGGGCGGCACATTCCACCGTCAAGGTCAAGGGGCCGGCGCTGTTTGCGTGGACTTTTTACCGCTCTGTCTGGCGGCCGGTCTTTAGTCTCATCCCTCTGTAAAGTGCACGCTGCAGACGGGCTGACCCAGGACCTTTCATTTCAATAGCTCGCTCTCACTATATGAGCGCTCACATAACCTGGAACCTTTCATTACTGCGGGCTTTCCCTCCGTCTCTTTAAATTCTTTGTTTTTCCCCGTCCGTCTTCCTCCGCGGGGACGCGCTGCTTTGACCCAGAACCCTTCATTACCTCAGCCCGCTCTCCTTCACTCCTCTTTCTCAATCTCTCTTTCCTCCTTTCATCATTTTCCAAAGAGAATTCTAACTAATCTCTTTTTTTCTCTCTCACTTTCCTTTGTGGCATCTAATCAATCAATTCCTCCTCTCCTCTTCCCTTCTAACCGTTTCTTTTCCCATCATGGATTCTCCCGGTGGGAGCCAATCATCAGCTTGGAATTCAGCAGCCAGGTTCTTCCTGGAACAGCGAGCCAGGTTTGGGTTTCTGTGCGGCGCAGACAAAGCTACTGACAGACACAGCTGGACGCGGGTGCCAGCAGCCATCATGAGAACAAATGGGTGCATGTAGCGTATTATGGCATCAGAACAAAGTGCTGGAAGAAAACTGTGGGAAACAGATTAAAATGTACCAGAGAGAGGAAGAGAGAATCTGTGGTGCACAGTAGAAGATATTCAGTCTGCTGTGTGAATGCAGACTCATCGGCTTGTTACTTTATATTTGTCTCCTACATGTCGACAGGCGTGTGTGTGTGCCGGCCTATCAGCTGCGTGTGTCCTCGTGCTGCGACACGTGTCGCATGTATATTAGCCGACGTGCGGCGCGAACACGGAGGCTGCGTCTGAATGAAGCCGGTCAGAGGGCAGAATGTGGCGTGTGTTCCTAACACGAGGCCGACGGCAACACGAGGCGACCGGGTCACACTGGCTGCTCACGTTCCAGGTGCTTTATCACACTTAACTATCACACAGCATATAAACCAAACTGTACACGCAGAAACCACAATAACAGCAAGAGTGCATTAAACTACCCTACAGGGACCCGCTGGCAGCTTTTGAATACGTTCACATTTGTGCAAACATGAACCATGTGGACATTCAGAGGACGTCTGTCACGTCACGCTCCTGTTACACGTACACGGAACTGGCCGTGGTGTCGGGAGGTGGAGAGGACGGCGGCTGCAGGTCGACGTGGCGTTTCTACATTTAAAGACTGGAAACTTGACGAGGAACCACCAAGTTTGAAGATGTGTAAGCGTCATGATGTTTTTCTAACCCTCACCAAGTAGTGTGTGTGAGCAAAGTGGGCGTCCTGGTTACCTTCACTTCCAAAAACTCTCATTCAAGTATCTTCACAACAAACACAAGAATAACTGTATATTTACTTGTTTTGAGCGCTCATATAGACATTTATTATGATCTGGCCCACAAATTATAACCAGTATAAGAACATAAACAGCGTCTGTATTTAGAACTGATCCACTGACATGGCTGCCGTCCGTCACTTAGCGCTCATCTCACGGACGAATACGTCCAGCAACAGAAAGTGTTGTGTGATGAACTCTGATCACATGCTGCATTGTTTCCTGTCAGGCTGTATGAATATTTAAAGCAGTTGTACATTAAATTGTACAACGCAGAGAGAATATCACAGGTTAAATACCGTGAACGACTTCTGCTGACATTTAAACATAAATAAAAAGAAGTATTTGAGTTCATGAAAAACATTCCAGGATTATGAATTTAAGGTTCGGGAAACTCTCGTCTCTGCACATCCTCCAGACGCAGCACTACAACCCGCACTGACTGACTGAATATCGGTGACAGACGTCGGTCACGACCTGCAGGACGCGTCAGTAACGGCCTCAGCTGAAGGTCTGAAATATGAACGAGCAGACAGAAAATGAGAAGCGGGAGAGAATGACAGGAAAAGAGGGAGGAGGGCAGAGAACAGGAGCTGTCTGCTGGAGATTAGGGCTCGTGTCTCAGCGTAGGTCTGAGTGATGTGAAGTGATTTGGAGATGTTGCAGCGTGTAAAGCTCTCATCGCCAGGACTTAAATTTATTCTCATCGGGTTCTCCCTCATTGAGCGCAGCATTACAGAGGAGTAATCTTTCCTCCTCACTGTACTGTTGTTTTGCTCCAGAGCCCAGGACTCTCCTCTCCTCTCTCCTCCTCTCCTCTCCTCTCCTCTCTCCTTATCTCCTCTCCTCCTCTCCTCTCCTCTCTCCTCCTCTCCTCTCCTCCTCCTCTCCTCTCTCCTCCTCTCTCTCTCTCCTCTATCTCCTCTCCTCCTCTCCTCCTCTCCTCTCCTCTCCTCTCCTCTCCTCTCCTCTCCTCCTCTCCTCTCCTCTCCTCTCCTCCTCTCCTCTCCTCTCCTCCTCTCCTCTCCTCCTTTCTCCTCCTCTCCTCTCCTCCTCTCCCTCCTCTCCTCTCCTCTCCTCTCTCCTCCTCTCCTCTCCTCTCCCTCCTCTCCTCTCCTCTCTCCCTCTCCTCCTCTCCTCTCCCTCTCCTCTCCTCTCCTCTCCTCTCCTCTCCTCTCCTCTCCTCTCCTCCTCCTCCTCCTCTCCTCTCCTCCTCTCTCCTCTCCTCTCCTCCTCTCCTCTCCTCTCCTCCTCTCTTCTCTCCTTATCTCCTCTCCTCTCCTCCTCTCCTCTCCTCTCCTCTCTCTCCTCTCCTCTCCTCCTCTCCTCCTCTCCTCTCCTCTCTCTGTTTCCCTTCTACCTCCACCTTCTGCCGACTGTTTCTTCTCCACCTCTGTTGTCTCTTCGTGGCTCTTTCTTCTCTTACAGCCGTTAAGTGTTGATCAGCACTCAGATCCTCCCTGACACACTGGCTGCAGTGGAACCTGCCTGAGCTGCTTCTGATAATGATGTGTAATGTGATTCATGCAGAGAACTGTAGATTTGTTTTCACAAGCTTCAGAGGTGGAAAGTTACAGTTGTACAGAAATGATGACAGTTCTGTTGTGAGGAAGGTCACAAACTATCTTCACATTAGAGATTTATAAAAAAGTTTTTATTGACTGTAACTTTTCCAAAATCTTCCAACAAATCCAACAAACTTCAGGTCAGTATGTGAAACACATGAAAGATTATAGCCAGTGAGAAATATGGATCCGAGATCCACAGTTTATTCAGACGACATCCAGTATGTGAAGTATTGACTGAGTCTGATGAGCTCATAATAAACCGACACCACATGAAATATACACAGTTAAATAAACAACAACAGGTTTGATCATTCAAGCATTCAGTGAAAAATACAATCAATCACACAAGATATAATTATTGGTACATAACACTTAATTAACGCTAAATAACCGGCTGCCTGTGTTTACCTGATGATCCCTTAATGACAAGAATAAAAGTCCGATCAGGAGACAAATACGTCATCTGACCACATCTGAGGAGTCTGATCTGAGCCAAATCATTCAGTCAATATAATAAACATTAGCACTTAGTAAAAGCTTTAATCAGTCACTTCTCTTTAACATTAACATTAGTTCCAAGAGGAGCAGAAACATGTTGGTACCACCCGTAAACAACAGAACATTTGTTTTGTTGTTCACGTTTTTAAGGGTTAAAGATCGTTGAACACCTCGACGGTCAAACTGCTCGACACTACGAGCTGTTCAGAGTTTTACGGGAACGAAAATGAAGCGCAAAGATTGTTTCTCGGACGCGATGAGGCTCCGTCTTTAAAATCTTATGTAGAGGACGCAGTGAATAAATTATTTAACAAATTGATTTTCACTCAAAGATGGAGGAAATAAAAGGTTCTTCTTCTTCTTTGTCCTCTGTATTTCCTGTAGATGAGACACTTTGTACACGTTACATTGTGATGAAAAACACACATCTGATCCCTTCATTCAGTGTCCGTGTGAACAGAGCAGCTGGAATCTCTAATCAATATGTTTTCAGTCGGATTGAAGAAGTTTCATCGATGTGGCTGCAGGTTCATGTGCGGCATCATTAGGCAGTAAGTGAAACACACAGAGACCTTACAGGCTGCAGATTACACTCATGAATCAGTGGAGCACATGGAGGACAACATCAGCACGCTCGCTGTTATAGATGAACAGCCTTCGTCTTCATCAGGTGTGAAATATATTCACCTTCATCACCTGCACGCACTCTCTGTTCTGTGCATGTTTAAAATCAGAGTTCACTTCGCTCTTCAAACCACAGAGCCTTTCTTTTACTGAGTGTAATCTCTTTCATCCACTGACTCTCTCTTTCTCTCTCCCACCCTGAGAGCCGGCTGCCTCCTCCTCCTCCTCCTCCTCCTCCTCCTCCTCCTCCTCCTCCTCCTCACCCCTCTCTTTCTCCAAATCCTGCTACATCCCAGGTAGGTAAGTAGAGCTCTGCTGTGGGCTTAATGAGCTGAGGAAGGGGCCCTGCTGGAGAAGACCAGCGTGATCACTGCTACCTCTGTTCCCATTTAGGGCCAGGATTCACTTCACAGGGCACAGAGAGGGGGGAGGGAGGGGGGAGAGAGGGGGAGAGAGAGAGAGAGGAGGAGATAATAGAACAAAAGAAAACGAAGAGGGAGAGACTTTAACAATGGCAAAGTGATCCCATCCACCTGCTGCCTCGCTCATCGCTCTCTCTTTCCTCTCTCCCTTCATCGCCCACAACTTCATCAAAATTCCTCCCCATCTCTCTCCCTCTCTCCCCCCTTCTTCCTCCCCCTTCTCTCTCTCTCTCTCTCTCTCTCTCTCTCTCGCCCCACCACAATCACCGTGTCTCTGTTTTCTTACGAGGCTCCTCAGGATTGGACAAGCTTCATTACCTCCACTTTGATGTGTTTCTTTCTCCTTCCTCCCTCCGTCCTCGGCCTGCTGCTCTCGGCTCTTCTTCCGAGAGCTGCGTTGTTGTTTTTCCTGTATTTTATCTCATTTCTTGTGTTTTTCGCTCCCGTCGCTGTGGCACGCCATCCGTCACTGTTACAGAGCTTCACACTCACTCGTTCACTCGCTCAGGCTCAATCACACTTTGGAAAAATATTACATATGAGTCAAAGTTCGCGTATGAAACCTTTCGTGATTCACCTGAGAGAGAATGAACCATTGAACGAATATAGTTCAGCAGTTAATTTGCTAAACAATAACATATTTTATTTTCAGAGCACGAGATGAGAAACACAACGACTGACACACAGACCCAGAACAAGCATCAACAGACTGAGACCGGGTTCTACATGGAGGCCGGCGTGATGATCTGCGCTTCTGATCTGTTGAAATCCAGTTTCTGTGTTGCTGGATGCAGATGGACACAGTTACCCGTCTTTATATTTATGCTGTAGGTTAGATTAGATTATGTAGTACTCATGAAAACGTATCACAATGAAAATGGATCATCTCATACATGTCAACAAGAAACAAACATCTCATTTACAAACTGGTGATTTCATCCCAACTCTGTTGATTTGAACCTCTGTGAGTCTGCGTCACTAACGTGAAGAAGAACAATCTGAACGTAAATAACTCCACCTGAACATTTGAGTAAAAACTTGAACGTGACCCGTTTCAGTTCTCGCTGTGATCCAATTACTCCTGCAGCTCTTTAAAATGAGACTTTCCAAAAGGATTTCAAGCACAAAAATCAAAACGCTGCTGTTGTCCGACATCAAAGACTGTTGATGAGTGAAAAACAGCTCAAATGATCAACTTTTGTTAAAAAAAACAGTAAAAGTCCAGCGCTGAGAAAACTTTAGACACGGCGACTGTGTGTCGCTGCAGGTGAACCAGATCGACGCGACACCTGCAGATACAAATGAATAAAAGTTGTTTTCAAATTGCTCCCTTTGTGCTCGATGTCGTGCTGAATGACAGCGAGCAGTTTTATCATCAATATTCCAGCTGCATGTGTGTCGGAGGGATCGAGCTCCTCAGTCACTAACAGTCTGCAGACGGACGACACGTGAAGTCATTGTCTGCGTTTCTGAACATGATTCAAGTCCGCAGCGGAATCCAGTGATTAGCTAAGAGTCACTTAACGAGTAATTATTAGTTACGTCTGTCTGACTGTCAGAGTGCTTTTGTGTAAGAAGTAGGTCAGATTAAACTTCAGCGTGACTGTTACAGACCAACAGCAGGAACAAAGACGGCAAACACACATTCGTCACGTCGTTTCAGTCGCCGTCACGTCTGAATTCTCGCTCCAACACTCTGATCCAGACGCTCCTCCTGTTTCTACTCCTGGTGTGTTTGTCATGTGTCAGTGCCGGGGCGTCCCGGTTCTTGTCCTGGTTCTGGTTGGGGTAGAGCAGCAGGCTGAAGTGTTGGGCCTTCACACTGAAGGTTATGAGATATCGATTATCATCCTTTGTTTTATAACAAGCATGAAACAGTTGCAACTTATTTACTGGTGTCTCGGTGGCTAACTAGCTAGCTGGCTAACGTCATATAACATGTATTGTTATTGCTAAGTTTCACATTCTGACAGAATTCCAATGACCGACTTATTCGTGATTGAGTTAAACACAGAAACACTTCGAGTCAGTGTTTAGTTATTGTACAGGACGAGCTAATCATCTCTACATCTTCAGTCCAGGTCAGAGGACTCTTCTTCAGCCTGTAGCCTTTGTTTTCTACTGAGAGAAGTTTAAAAAGCTCTTTATTGTATTCAGGAGCAAACACTCGTTCTTCATCAGGACATTATTCTGAGGATGACAGCAGGAAACCCTGTAGAGCCATTTCAAGGTGTAACCTGTGGATAAATAACAGGATGAACTCCTCTTTGTCTGCCTCGTCTGGCTCTCTGGTGACAGACTTCACCAGCAAAACATCTTCTTTACAAGATTTGTTTTATCTGTATTTGTTCGGCCGTTCTTTATTTTCCTGACTTGTCGACTGTGGCTTATTATTCCAGCATATTACGATCAAACCACCTCTGAAGTGGATGGTGGTGGAGGTGAGGATGGATTTGTTCACGCTGCTTTTTGCCTGAAAATGAAGCTGAAAATTTGAAGCGCTTGTTAAAAAGCAGCCTGATTATTCAGGCGGTCGGCCTCGTGCAGCTCCCACAAACCTGATTACAGAAACAAAAATAAACTTGAACTCTTCTGAAATAGATTTTCTTCAGGAATAAAATCAGATTCCCGTCAGTCGTGCGGGACGTAAAATAAAAGGTTGTCAGCGGAGCGCGTCTTGTTTTCAGAGCGCCTGATGCTTCTGCTCGGGGATGAGTGATGATTGGAGGTTGTGCTGCCAAACTGCAGCGTCCAACAACAGATCAATCAGACGGGAGGAGCGACTCGCTCTGCACGGATTCATCTGCCAGGTACGACCCAGACAAGGTGTGTGAGTCTGACCCCGTGTGCGTGTGTGTGTGCAGGCCCGTGCACGTGTGTGTGCTGCGTGCACGGTTTGGCGCACACACACTGTTGCCGCCGTGCTCGTTCCTCTTTGTGAGAGCGGAGGAAGAATGGGCGAGCGGGAGGATTTGGGGGTATTGGACGACCTAATACAATGAAAAGCCACTTTGCCTTTTGTTTGCTTTGCATGACGGGGGACAAAGCTCGCCACAAGTGGGGCTTAACATTCCATTTGGCTGAAGGAGGGGAAGGCAGCTGGCACCGCGGAAAGGCCACACTGTGGATCTGTGGACACACCAAAAGGCCGGGATTGGGTTTCTGAGGCCAGGAGGAATGCATGGGAAACAGTCTGCGAGGAGGAGGAGGGGTTCTGGTGCTGTGGGAGAGGCAGTTTGTTCTGAAGCCCTTTGTGTTGACTAGAGAACATATGTTGTGCAAATGCAACGTACAGGGGCTGGACAAAATAATGTAAACATTGAAATTCTGGTAACAATAACTTGCAAACAGTGATGGAAGTTATTGATACCGGAATTTAAAGGCGACGTCTTCATGTAGCTGCTGAGCTAACAGTGTTAGCTAACACTGTTAGCATGGAGCCGGTCTGAAGTGGCTGTACGAGCTTATTGGGCTGAATGGAGCATTGTATATTCCTGGTTGTTATGTAATAGTAACTACCAAATTACATTTTTAGGTGAACTGTTCCTTTAAGACTGTTTAGTCTACAAATGGAGCCATCGAGCTTCAACCCCGTTCTTTAAAATGACCCTTACAACTAATATGTAGATATGTTTTGAAACAATGTTAAGTGGAATATATTTTAAATCATCACAAGAAGAAAACTTTATAATTTATGTGACTAGTTTTCTTCTAAATCAGCTCCTAGCTCACGAAGCATCAGAGAACTTCTGCCTGCTGTTCTGACACTCGGAGCAGAAACATTCAGAAGACGTCTGCTGTGACCTGAAGCATCAGGCGTGATGTGTTTCAGTGTTTCATTCACTTTAACCAAAGTGCTTTTGTTGCGTTTGCAGACAAACAGATACGTTTTGTCGTCGTTGGGACAAAGTTAGTCGTGTATAAATGTAATTTCCAGGAGACGAGGTCGCAGATTCACTCTCATCGTTTGTACGATTGTTCTCTCGTCACATTCATGTTTGACTGACGCTCCTGCAGCTGGAGCTCCTTTAATATTTGTTCGTCTCATGTGGTTCAGTGTGTGTGTGTGTGTGTGTGTGTGTTGGACGAGCGTCGCCTGCTGTGTCCCATCACAGCCTCAGAGTCAGATTAATGGACCTCAGTCTTTTGTGTTGAGGAATGTGCTCCCAGTTCTCACACGTAAACACAAACACACACACACACACACAAACACACACACGCACAGACATTTAGCACACACACTCTCTTGTCAAGCTCCTCCCACAGTGGCAGCTCCGATTTAATTGGCCCATCTCCTCTCAGCGCCTTTAGGATGTATGTGCATGACACACACACACACACACACACAGACCACAGGTGGTGCCTCAGTTGACCCTCGAACGTTTCATTTAAAAGAGAGTGAGATAATTATTGATGACGGGTCTCAGTTCTGTTCTGAGTTCTGTATCGTTGGACTTTCCCGTCTCGTCCGAGAAGCTTCTTCACTTCACATAAAGGAGGGAAACAAAACAAAACAAGACAAACTGAGAAAGAGAGAAAGTGCTTCCTGTCGACTTTCTGGGGCCCAGGAAGGAGGGGAGGAAAACAAATTAGCGGAGAGAGAAGCGGAGGATAAAGAGGGACCCCATGTTGATCAGCTCGAACCAGCCTGAATACCAATGAATGAAGCATGGATTAGTATTGCACATGTAAATCTTCAGAAAGCCTTCTGGAAGCTTCTCTCTCCTCTTATCTGAGCTGCAGGAGGCTCAGGCTACATGCTAACACCGTGCACGCTACATGCTAACACCGTGCACGCTACATGCTAACACTGTACTCCCTGTTCCCGGCTCACGTCGACGTTAAAGCGTCGTGATAGAGGCGAGGGAACAGAAGGTGTCTCTGTCAGTATCTCTGTGCGACGTGAAGAATTAAACGAGTCCTGCTCTCGTCACTTTCTCGTGCACGCCGTCGGTGGGACCGGGAGGGGATAGCCCACATCGATCAGCTCAGTGCAACATGAATACAAATGGAGGATTAAAGGCTCAGCGGAGGGCCTGTGAATCTCCTCCCAGCAGCAGTGTTGGTGCTCTACATGCCAACATGGCTGCGCTGGATCAGGTATCAGGAGGCTTTTATTATCCACCTGTTTCCTCAGAAGCCTATGGGTGCTGCCATGACAGATAACCACTCCCGGCGCGGTTTTCTGTTTCCGGTTGCCTTGCTACTGCATGACTGACCACTGCTGCCAAGCTAGCCCTAAACAACTAGCGTTATGTCATAAGGCTGAATTGTTTTTAAAATCAGCTGAAGTACAACATGTGCCGTTGTTGGTTGCCACAGCAATTCATGAAAATTGAAGTTTTTTTCAGAAACGTCTCGTGTAGTACATCAGCAACTTAGACAAACATGTCCGTGCCCTGCGCCCCGCACGTCATGCTGAGGAAGGAGGAACGGAGGCTAGCGTGGCTCGCAGCTTTCAGACTGATATAAATATTTGTGTTTATAAATATATTCAACAGAATAGCTGCTGCATGACTGCATGACTTCTCTAACCCGACAATGTCCGAGCAGCCGCCTGTCTCCACGACTCCTCTTTCCTTCAGCATCATCCAGCTGTATGTTTAACGTTAGCTTTATTGACGCTGTGGCTGGGCGCTAACGTTACTGCTGCCTTCAGAAATATAAACTTGCTGTGTCTTTTCAACATTACTTTCCCTATTGTGTTACTGTGCAGGTAGTTGTATGCTTCTGTGCTTTTGTAACTGCATAATTCTCCGCCGTCAACACCTTCAGAAAATATACGATAATTAACTGTCGATGTAACGTTAGCTAACGTCGGGCTAATGCTTCATGTCATCTGCCCACTCCGTGAGAACTCCGTGAGAACTGACGGTGAGGCACTGTGAGAACTGTCCTCACGACTTATTAAGACATCCGTACTGTGTATCCACCTCCGATTTTTATCCATTCTGTCGCTTTCTTTGTGTTAAAAGCCGGTTTTTAGAACGGGCATGACAGCTACGTTGGCGTAAACACAGAGGTCAGCCAGCTCAACCGGAAGAGGATAACCGACTACCGCTATGAACCATGGGTAAACTCACGAACTCAGGAATAAGGTGGATAGAGTCAGCTTCACTTCTCCTCTTATATACGTGCAGGTGTTAATATATTAGATTTAGTAGAAAGTGAACAAATTATTACTTCTTTTCTATCTGATTTTCTGTACTGAGGTCTGACTTGCAAATAAGATCTTGAATCAATGTGACTCCCCGATCAAGTAATGTATGTACATTTAAGTGGATCTATAACTTTAAGTAGTTTTGGCTCCTGAAACTGGAACTTTTTCACAACAGTCCAAAATCTTAATATGTGAAATAAATGTATTTTCAGCGAGCTTTATTTTAAAAGTATAATCACACTGACAGTGAGGAGTACAGCAGGTAGAACGCTGTAGTTTATGTAAGTGTTGGTCTGACTAATGATTATATATTAATGGCTAACGCTCACATAACACACTCAACTGCTAAAACATAGTAAAGTTTGTTTAAATCACACAAGCTCCTCGCTAGCAGGCGGCGGCGCTGTTAGCTCCTCCACATCTCAACAGTGTCAGCAGGAACATTTTCATATTAATGTCTCAAATCTCATTGACCTTTTTTTGTGAGTTTGTTCACACATGTGAGTGTTCAACAGTCAGAGTCACCAAACTCTTTTAACGGCACAAACTATTCCCAAATCCAATTTCGTCCTCGTCACCTCCTCTTCAGGAGGTGTGCGTCAGTGAGATTGGGGTGAATTTACTCCGTGTTTACCTGGAATCTGTGTGAACGAACCCTTTAAACGATCCAGCGCTTTCTGTCAAACACCAGCAGGAATACAGACAGACAGACAGGCAGGCAGACAGACAGACGGACAGACAGGCAGACAGACAGACAGACAAACAGGCAGACAGGCAGACAGACAGACAGGCAGACAGGCAGACAGACAGACAGACAGACAGACAGAGAGACAGACAGACAGACAGACAGACAGACAGACAGGCAGACAGACAGACAAACAGGCAGACAGGCAGACAGACAGACAGGCAGACAGGCAGACAGACAGACAGACAGACAGACAGAGAGACAGACAGACAGACAGACAGACAGACAGACAGACAAACAGGCAGACAGGCAGGCAGACAGGCAGACAGACAGACAGACAGGCAGACAGACAGACAGACAGACAGGCAGATGGAGGGAATGAGCCCACAGAGGGATAAAAACACAAACAGACGTCAGTGAGAAAAATATTTTAAAATAACCAATAAAGCGTCTGAGAGCTGCAGAGAACCACGAACCTTTGCAGGTATAATTAGAGTCCATTGATTGCAGAGCACTCTAGCACTCTCCCAAATGGCCCCGACTACAATCCATCTATTATTCTGATTCATATGCTGATATATTGTGGCGAGGCAACACCAGCGTCTCAGATTTCCTGTTTGTGCTCACAGGGCACCATCATTTACATCTTGATTTCTGAGCGAGGAAGCTGCACCCACACACACACACACACACACACACAGAGGCGTGATCACTAAATGCAAATCAGTTTTAAGTATAATAGTTCAATTACACATCGATGATATAATATTTGCTATGTATATGCATGTAGGCGGATAGAGACGAGTGTGTTTCCATCATTTAGTCAACGAGTTTCCAGCTGAAACATCTGCTGTGAGTTTCTGTGTTTGATTGTCTGTCGGCACGCAAACCAAACACCTGCTGGTGCTTCAGCTGCTCCGTATCTGCACCGTCACCACTGGATTTAAGGTTTGTGAGGCTTCTTACCGTCCTCAGTATCATGTGACGTGTCTCACCAACAATCAACGATGGTTTCACTGAACCCTGAAGATCACAGCTGATCATAACCAGCTCCTGTTTTGCTGTAATAGTCTACTTGCCAGGAATGTGAACCCAGAACACCAGAGTTTTATGTTAGAAATGCACAGTGTGGGTCCTCAGCATTAAGAAACTGCCGGATGCTAACTTGCATGTTGGGCAATTTGCATAATTAGCATTATTAGCATTAATTAGCCTGTATGGGCAATATTTCAGCAACTGCTTGGCCGATTTGGACAATATTGGAGTTGTTTTGGGGGTTGTTGACGATGCTGAATTCATTTCTGACATTTCAAAATTCAAAATGACAGTTTAAACCAAAATTGGCCATATTTCAACTCCCAGTGGGCCGATTTTGATCAAATATGAGTCAATTTTGAGGTTATTTATGTGTTTAATACCTTGGACCTGCATTTCAGAATCATGTGAATGTTGAAACGTAATATTTCTTCAAATTTCTTCAGTCCTGCTCGCGTTTTAACCCTTATACACAAGATAAACACACGACTACAGCCCAAAGTGGGTCCACAGTTCGAGTCCTCAGCAGAGCGTGAGCACGGTGTCATGACCAGAGAGAAACAGAGAGTACAACCTAAACAAATGTGAAGTTACAACATAAAGAAACTTTCAGCTCATCTGTAGTTTCTGGCGGTTGGGTTGGTTTTTTCTTTTGCTTCCCAGTTCCAACAACAACAAGAGTTTGAATCTGTGCAGACGTGCAGCAGAACTGTTCTGTCTCAGCTACATGTGCACATGCTATCTGACACACACACACACACACACACACACACACACACACACACACACACACACACACACATGTCCATTGTCTCTCACACTCCTCCTCACAATCAGGATCCAGTGTCTTGCTGGTGTTAAGCCACAACAGCCTGGTTGCACCTGTTTCCATTGTAGCGCGGCGCCGTTAGCCCAGCTGCTCGGGTCTGTGCCATCGCTCCTCTGTCTCAGAGACAAACGCATTCCTCACCACGCCGTCAGGAAAAAAACACGGCAATTATACTAATACCCTGATATAAATAATCTGCAGCTGAACAAGAGAACACAGAACACAGATGTTCAGAGACAGAGCGATAGAGAGAAACAAAAGGCTGAGCGAGGATGACTGACAGCCAGATAGATCAGGAGGGAAAAGGAGGGAAAGTAGAAAGATGAGATGTTTTAAACAGAAAGCTGACAGCATCTGATCTGGTGCATGAAACAACACATGTATGAATTTCTGGTATGTGGTCATGAAGGAAGTAACGGGTGAAAGCTGCCCTACAAACAGCTTTGTTTCATACCTACGTGTCTGAAAGTGTCTGATATTACAACTCCTGTGTGAATGCTGTAACCATGACCGTGATCTTTACTTACACTCAGCCAAATCCTCAAAATATAACTGGCAGATCAGAAAAAGGCTCATATGAATTATTAGAAGAAGGAAGGTCAGTGACAGGCCGCCTGTTTCGAGGACTTTCAAAATGAAGAAGGACGCCAGAGAAGCTGATTCACATCAAGATGTTGTGTGTCACGGTCAAACAGGAGCTGGCTGACAGCGGCAACAAAGAAAAAATGAGTATTAAAAAACAGATTTTTGGAGAAATCTCTTTTAAAACACTTGTTATATTTAAACTGTGCTTTTTATTTGATGTTTTTCAGTTGATTTTGGAGGAAGATGACAAAGTTTGAAGAACCAAGAGCTGACTGTGACTTATTGTCAAAGGGGCTCCTGGATCACTGGTTTCAAGGGCATGTATAGCTGAGAGTCATCAGCATACAAATGGTACGCACGCCGTGATTCAGGATGAGCTGGGAAGACAGAAGCGGACCAAGAACAGAACCAACAACTGGGCTGTCGTAGTAGAAGTTGATAGGATGATCGTCACCCTTGAGTTTAGTGATGCAGGCGGATACTTGGTCGACCGTATCAAAGGCAGCACTTCCTCCAGAGGACCGAAACCGAGCAGCAGTTGGTGGTTGGTGACTTTTGTACCGTGAAATGCTCTAAAAACCAGACTGGGAAAAAAAGTCTAATGTCAGTGATCCTCAGTGCAAAATGTACAAATCCAGTCAGCCTCCAGCAGGACTGTTAACCAAGCGGCTGGAATCTGAAAGTGGTGCATGACCACATTTATAACTTTGCTGCTGAAGCGCTGTTTCAAGTAATCTAAGTTTTGTGGATACACAAAGTAAGAGAGATCAGAGGGCTCACAGAGTGCACGATGAAGAAACGGAGGGAATGCCGGCTGTGAATTGGCAGAGACAGCGTAATAAAGCCGGCGCAGGGACGGAGAGCAGGAGGGGGATTTGGTTTGGCAGAATAAAGCTGGAGACGCTGAGCGTGAAATAACGTCCGTGCTTCACGCACCGAGGAACCGGCAACCTTCTCTACCGCTGACCGTTAAAGTTTATCACATGATCCGATCAGACGCCGCGTGAGAATCACACTTTAGATGTTAACACAGTCGTAGAGTGAAACATGTGGAGCAGGATGTGATTCAGTGCTGCAACTACAAGTCTGCAAGTATATCGTAGATCCTGACGTGTTCAAGATGATGTTATAATGAAAATATCTCTGCTCACCACGGACATGTTGGCACTTGATTTCTGTCACATTGAAACGTTACGTCTCTTTAGCTACGAGTTGTTGAAGCCGCACCGCCGTCCATCTCCTCCACCTCGTGATGTGACTCGCATGGTAGAAGTGTTACGTGTATAAAAGTCAAACATCTGAATGTAGTCTGTAGTTTGCAGAAATGCAAAATTCCATATTTGTGATTCTGGAGATCGTCGGCACTGTTTCAATGTGCAGAGCATTAAAGTGTAAAAAAGTGCAGACTGTCTTTAAAGCAGTCTTACACGCTCCACCGCTGAAGGATCGTTGTTTTATTACTATCTATGAAAAAAGTGTCGAACATGACGGAGACTCACGGCCTCCACTGTCTTCTGAAGGGTCGTGTTTAAAGTGTGCATGCAGAGAAAGCGCCCAGCGTCAGCGTGACTCACAGCTCAGCCCACATCGCAGCCAGCGGATGTTTAAACCCTCCTACTGGAGCCGCAGTCTGCAGTCTGAAGGCCGGAGAGCTCATTTAAAGACATTCTGAAGAAGACTCAGAGAGGAGAGTGTTTCTCTGCTCCCTCACCATCTGCCTCTCCTCCTTCTGCTTCGCCTCTCTTTTGCTCACTTGCTCGTTCTCTCGCTGGCTGTCGCCCCGTCGAGAGAGGAAGAGTCAACATTTTCCCTCGTCTGCGAGCCGGCATGCAGGGTGACAGAAAGGCTGACACATCTACAGTATCTTGACACTCCCTGTCTCTGTTTTCCTGCACGTCAGCAGATCTTCTGTTCCCCCTCCGACGCCTTCCTCTCCGTAACAGCGTATAATCAAAGTCTGAGACACTGATTCCTACTTATCAGCCTCACACGGAGGACGTCTTTGTTTGATACGAGCGAGGAAGCAGAAGATGTCAGGGGACGGACTGCGCTTCTGCTTGTGTTTGTCATATTGCATCCAAGCTACTTTGAATACAAACACCACAATATCCGCTCACTTCTGTACATGAATGTTAGTTTTTGCTGTTTTGTTTTTCCAGCTTTTGTTTTTTTAAAAATGCCACAGCGCGTAAATATATGTGTGAATATTTGCTGACTGACTCATGAGGCCTTTACTGTAATTCAAACAAACACATGACAAGAGATCAGATTCTCTCTGCAGCTCCTCAGACTTATCTGAGCAGAATAAACACAGGTGTAATTAAATAGGCCTGCATTAAGAAGTGTGAGGGGAGCCAAGGCCAGTTTATCTATACGGCACATTTCACACCCGCAGAATATCCAGAGGGCTTTACAGATAACAAAGCCAACAGAAAGACATTATAGAAACAATAACAGCGGCACAGAGACGCTGACAGATCTCCTCTGCTGTCTCCTGCAGCCGCTCTGTGGATCCAGACTCACGGAGCAGCGTTCAATAACAGCCTGTAGTTTCAAAATAAAGTTGTTTTCTTCTCTCGCTGCTCGGCACACATTCATGGATCAGACGTCGTTCCCGAGTCTCGTCTCACGTGTCGCCGATCAGTCACATAGTGTGAAAACCAACATCTGTGAGACTCCTGATTACCAGGCGGGAGGTCGTGTTCGTCATCAATCTGCAGTGTGGATGCGAACGGACAGAAGTGTTGCAGGCCTGAAAGGATCGCTGGAGACTGCAGACTGAGTAGTGCAGGTTTATTGGCAACTGATCTAAATGCTGATAGTGTCGTTAATCTATAGAAATGACACGTGCCATCAACGTTTACCTCATAATAATAAGTTATGACACAGAACTCGTCTTCTTCCATCTCTGTGGAGATACGACCGGTTCTGAAAGTTCACAAATGACATTTTATTACGTTAGTGTTCGCAGAGCTGCAGAGAACGAAACAGAATGCAGCTAAATGCTGATTTGAAAATGTCAGATTTGCATCTAATAAAAGGATCAAAACAATATTCCGGCCGCAGTCTGGTCATCATTTATCATTCAACGTCGAATCTGTGGGCATTTTACTTTAATGATCATCAGCAATAGATACACACAAATCTATTTAACGTCTCAGATTAATGTGGATCTACGCTGGTGGAGGACGTGGAGGATGAAGAGGAGAGAAGAGGAGCTCTGACATGTTTTAAATGGTGAACGGGAGACAAGCTGAGTAAGACAGAGAGAGGAGAAGAAAAGAGGAAATGAAATGAGAGAGGAGGTTATGAGAGAAGTGGGGTGGAGCAGGACAGAAGAGAGTCTATTGACATTAATCCCGACATGGAAACCACAATGATCTGTCATTTCTGAGACGTACGGTCATCATTTATGGGATCAGACGTCTTTTCTTAAACCTTAATAATAATATGTCACACTTTCGCGATACGGCTTTCAAATCAGCTGCAGATGAGAGAGGCACAGGACAAAAAAAAAGAAAAGGCAGAGAAGTGAGGTGGGGAGAGGAAATGAAAAGATAGGAGGGAGATGAGGTGGAGGATAGCAGAAAGCAGCAATATGACAGAGAAAACAATGGAAGTGCAGGCAATCGGAAAGTAAAGAGGAGTGAAAGATACGAGCCTGCTGCAGAATATAACTGAGGAAACAAGCAGAGTGACGTCAGTCCTGACAGTCTGCACGTGAACGCAGAGCACATCAACAAATACGTTATCGGTACAGCTGCTGTTGTGTCTCTTTCTCCTCCTGATGCTGTCGAGGAGCGAAGTCTCAGTGTGTTATCACTAAACTCTCAAATCAGGAATGTACGAGGACGGAATGTGTTCATAGCAAACACTGTCCTGCACGCTCGACTCAAGGCCACAGACAACAGAGGAGGTGCAGACGAAGGGAGGAGAGGGGAGGAGAGGAGAGGAGAGAGGGGAGGGGAGGAGAGGAGAGGAGAGGAGAGGAGAGGAGGGGAGGGGAGGAGAGGAGAGGGGAGGAGAGGAGAGGAGAGGAGAGGAGAGGGGAGGAGAGGGGAGGAGAGGTGAGAGGGGAGGGGAGGAGAGGAGAGGAGAGGAGGGGGTGAGGGGTGAGGGGAGGAGGGGAGAGGAGAGGAGAGGAGAGGAGGGGAGGGGAGGGGAGGAGAGGAGAGGGGAGGGGAGGAGAGGAGAGGGGAGGAGGGGTGAGGGGTGAGGTGAGGAGGGGAGGAGGAGGGGAGGAGGGAGTAAATGCAAGAATGTGAGAATGAGGAGGAGGAGAGCGAAGATGTTTGTGGTCACAGATACGGAGAGTTATGAACGTTTTGTTTTTGTGTCGGCAAGGTCAGTGAGGAGATACTCAGGTCAGGATGGCCTGATGAGACACGTGCACACACACACGCACACACACACACACACACACACACACACACACACACACACACACACACACACTTCATGAATGTTTTCACCAAAAGCAGGAAAATAGTCGTTCACAGTGAATTCGCTCTACTCTAAAAGTTGAAGGTCTCATCTACTTTTTAAATTCTGTCACATGAACATACAAAACACACATTTCATTAAAAACAAAGTGGATGTGCTGATCAGCTGATGTCGCGTCTCAGCGCTCTGTCATCTCGTTAATTAACGCGGCAGCGTCAGAACCAGCGGGGTGCTTCTGTTCGCTGCAGACGTGGTGATGCTGTACGATCGACTCTGAGCAGGTTTTTCTCTCCGATTCAGTGACATCCAGTCAGAAGGTTCAACAAATGATAGCTTAATGGCAAACACTTCAGTTAATTATATGACAGCAGTGAATGATGGGAGTAAATGAGCAGTTTCACCTCTGTTGAGTGACATCGTGCAGGTGATTCACAAACCTCAGTATTATGTTAATGCTGTCGAGACCTGCTGCAACAAATCCACGCTGATGTTCTCTCTGTGTGGATATTATAGTGAATACTATAAAAGACGGGACGTTGTAGGACGTCTGCAGCTTCATGTGAAACTGTTCATCTGTAGCTGTAAAGATGTGAGGCAGCGAGCACAACGCAGGAGCGCTGCGATGAAAAGAGGGCTGAGGTCAAAACATGGAAATCTGCCCAACAAGCAAACTTCTCCAACAATGAAGGCGACACACACACTGGACACACACACACTGGACACACACACACTGGACACACACACACTGGGAGGATGACTGGTGACTGATGAGGGGATGACCTGCAGGTGAGGAGATGGAGGTGGAAAACCAGGTGAGATGATTGCAGGAGAGGCTGAATGTGAAACGTCAGGATGGTGAGCGAGCGCTCAAGGTCGCCTTACATCAAGTACAAAAACAATCAATAAACAACGAGCATTAATAAAAACAGCAGCATAGTCGACAATAACAACATTTGATAGCGCAGAAGAGTTCAGATCGACATTTAGAAACAAACATAAGGTGTAACTGATGCAGTTAGAGTGAGTAGGCTCGTTTAAAAAGACGTGTTTTAAGAGCAGTTTTGAATTTTGGGTCGCAGAGTTCGGGTGCAGCATCGGAGGAAGTCATCGCACCTGTTGTGCTGGAGTTTGATGAGTGATGCTGCCCGTAAACCTGCCGATGGAGACGGCAGGGAGCGAGAGGAGGTGCAGGTTGGAAGCAGCTCCGTGAGATAGCGAGCGAATAGATTATGCAGAGCTTTAAATGTTAATAGTGAGATTTTACAGTTAATCTGTTGTGACACAGGTGACATGAAGACAGAAGGAAAGACAGGAAGCTTCACACGGTTGTGACAGAAACAGAAACACAGTCGTGCAGCTAATGAAACACGCAGCTATCAATTAATGTCATTATTTTATCCACATATCAATTTAACCTTTCGTCACTGAAATGTCAAATAATAGCAAACACTTCACAGAGACATCTTCAAATACATTTTTTATGAAGTAAAAACAAAACAAAGGTATTCACTCCAAAGAAAAGTGTTTCTCACTGAGAGGACGAATCAGAGAACAATCAGAACCGAACAATCAGTCATCATCATCAGAGAAGTTGCTAGTTTGATTTTGGTGTCGATTGATTTCTTGATAAAATCATTAAGACTCTAAAAACACCTTGAAGATGCTTCAGTAATGGAGGCCCAACGTTTTTTCACTCCTAAGTTTTATAACACGAAACAAATAAATACATAAATAAATAAAATATCAGATCATAAAACATCCGTTTGTGAAAGTTATGTGCACAAACCTGCCAACCTGTGAAGCCTTAAACACAGAGAGGAGGTCCAGTTTCAGTTTTAATTCTCAGGACGTGCAGCAGTATTGAGAATGTGTCGTGTATCAGGATCAATACAAGAGAACTGTGACCAAACCTGACTCTCCTGAGAGGGTTTACAGCATCACCATCATCCTGAGCAGGATTCAAACTGTGATATGACATCACAGCCATGAGAGCGACGCACGCAGAGGTACTAACGACTAACTGGCATGAAGGAGGCTAAATGTTGAGTCAAGTCACATTCAGAAGATGAATCCCTGCAGGGTGCCGCTGGACGTCCGGTCCAAAGGCCGCTGAAATGTCCTTAAAGCAGCACATACTGAGACGCACACAGACACCCAGAGACGACCACAGGAATGAGAAACAGACGCGAGAAAAACAAGCCCACACTCATCTTTACCCTGAAGCACAGATCATCTTGACATTCTGTGTGAACACAGCCGGCTGTTGTGTGGTATGTTTGTAATATCAGCGGCTCAGAGACTGTTGGGGGAATGTTCAGGGCTAATCTAAATTAGATTGGGGCGGATTAGGGGGGCTGAGAGGGGAGGCGGCGTGCTCATCATTCCCCGGCAGTGTCTTCCTGACAGGTTCAGCTCGGCGCAGTCGTGCAGACACAGCGAGGCCGCGAGATAGCAACAGAAAGCAGGAGAGAGACGGCGTTATCGCAAAAGTTCAGCCCACTTGGGTTTCGTGTGCACGGGGATTTTAATGAGTACTCAGAGAAATAACCCTCGAGAAAGGGAGAGCAAGGTGACGGAAACACAACACAGATGATCCAAAAGGCTTCACGGTCGCCGGCAGATAAAAACGTGCCCACCGGTACAGCCCCGGCAGCACCGGCACCGTCAGGACAAGGTTCTGGACGCAGACGAGCTGAGACTGTTCAGAGAATCTGTTTCTGCCCACCAGAAAACAACATGAAGAAATGTGTTGAAACTTACATTTGCTGATGCTCTGGTTTAGTTATGATTAACCTAATGTACATGTTTTGATGGTGGATGAAACAGGAGAGTAATGCTCAGGAGGAAAATACAGACATCGAACCCGAATCCACGACTCGACTCAGTACCTGCTCTGAATGTGCAAACCGTTTGTGAGACAGTAAAACAATGCCGGACGCATCGTTTGAAACCATATCACCGACTCAGAACGGTCCGTCCCCTGTCGGTGAAACAAAACCCAGAGCCCGGTTTCACTCGGTGCCTGCAGAGCATCTCACCCTGAGAAGTCCCTCTGGGTTCTGGCCCGCCTCGCTCTCAGCTGCCTGGTCCACAGGATAACATCTAGTTCACTCATGAGGAGACGAATCGTCCTCTGTTCTCATTAGTATGCAGGCTGCACTTCTGTCCCTCTTCAGGTTGTTCTCCTCAACACTCACAAACTAACGCCGACTGTGTTTCAGGAAGACGTTCATGATGAAGGTTCTTCAACAAGGACTTCAGTGCAGAGACGAATATGTGGAATTAAAGGTCGGTTGCATGCAAATCCAGGGTCAGTAATGAGGGCGTGGATGTGTTTCAGATAGTATGTTAATACAGTGTGTGATTAAAAGTTCTGGTCATTAATCAACAAAACTTCCCTTGATCAAAGCCATCAAACACACCTTCAGTTTTTAATTTACCAATTATAGCAGGCGAGCAGGTAACACAGGTCTGTCAGCTGGAGTCGTGGTTTTAATCTCAGGATCAGTCCGATGCATGTTCAGGTTTTTTAAGGAAAATTATGTTTTCTTAGTTAAAGCATTGGTGTTAAATGTCATTCGAATCTTGGATGAGCACAGCTCCCACTCATGTCCACAGAAAAGTGTTTTTACTGGTACGAGGACACAACAGCGCGATGACATTTACAAAAGTTCTGTAAATGCAGTGAAGGTCTTGTAACTTCTGAATTTCCAGGAAAGATTAAAAAATCCCCCCGACAGACAAACAGTCTACACGTTCAATGATGTGGCTGGAAATCCTTTTGTCTTAAACTCCTGGCACGGTGCTGATTTCATTAAAAACATCCTGTTTGGTCTTTTGGCTTCCCTCAGTGTCCCACACAGCAGCAGTCCAGCAGGTTTCTGGGGGACGTTTAGTGCAACAAATCTCAGATTTATGCTTGATTTCTAATTCTGACACAAGCCTTTCATTTATCATCCCTTTGAAAAAGTGAGCGACACATTCCAAAAATATTTCTCGACTTTATTCCCTTTGAGAGGAAGATCCCGCCGTTTCCCCCCAAATGACACTTTGATGTTCCCTGTGATCACGGGGGCGAGGGACGGAGCTCAAACCTCTTTAATGAGATTTACCCCCGACTGGAGGCCGTGTCGAGGCCCGATCCTTTCAACATGTAAGAGAGGAATCTGCAGCCTTGAAGTGGAAGATGAGAACCTGGAGGTCCTGAGCTCACTCTGCCGGACCGCTGAAAGCATCTTTGAGCAGGAAGAAATCAAGATTAAAAAAATACCTGAACATTTAGATCAGATTGATGAAACAGATATAACCCAACTCATCCTCACACCTGATAACCTGAATGAGTTGATTGCCAGTGAACAACACGCAGCACATCAACGCCTCAACACGCCCGCTGCAGCCGACCAGCGACAGATGTACCGGACCTTCAGCACACTCACAGCTGGGTCGGGTTTATGAGGATCCTCAGTAAAGTTCTGACATCACTGGACTGAAAGCAGCTCTGGAGAAAGAGTCAACAGCAGAAGTCTTTTTTGTAAACTCGGCTTGGAAAGAAAAGAATTTCAACATATTTCTTAAATCACGTGTTTCCTTCTCTCTAATGTTTAAGCTCTAAAGTGTGCCAGCTGTTTTCACAGGCTGTCTAATGATCCCAGATCAGTTGTTGAGTTTCCCACATTCGTCTCATCTAAACCCAAACTGTGAGGAGCTTTCTTTACACCGCTGCCTTCCTGTCAATAAGCCCGCAGTGAGAAGTCGTGTTATCAGCAGCGAGCGAAGCATCAGACGTCTTCTCACTGGGATTCTTATAAGTTGGGTAACCGAGCAGTGAAACAGACGCTGTTACCTTCATCCCTCTGTGTGTCTAAAACACCTCATCGCATCAATAAACGTGGTAAAAGTAGAAGATTCTGAGGTCAGTTCTGATGATTCAGCGTCGACGGACATGCCGCACAAATGTTTTGTGAAACCCTGAAGCCTCGTCAGACTGCAGTGATGGGAGCGCTAAGAACTCAACGCACAGAACTTTATATTTATATTTATTTATTCATTTCTTTATTTTCTAACTGTGCTGAAGTCTGCTCCTGCACACACACACACGGGTTATTGCAGATAGACATGAGATCAGCACGAGAACACTGGAGTCAGCAGGCATCTCAGCAGAAGGAGATTTAGATCTAAATTATCTTATCTTAATAAAATACTACAAAGTCTGCAGTTAATGAATAATGAGATGCACTGACCGCGTCCTGATGAAGCATCAGAGACGACTCGACACCACAGAAGACTTCTGGCTGAAGCTCCACTCAGAGTCAAACGTTGAATTGTTATTGCTGCGGCCTTCTGGAGGCTTTTCACACTCTCTGCCACGACTGTTTGACACTAATGAGGCTCAGACGGTCAGTAAAGATGAAATATGACAGAAGCGAAGGGACGATTTAGGATGAATGTGACCTCCCTCAATCCCAACATCTGACCTGAACGCTAAAGCAGCCTTTTCTTTATACAGTGACTAACGGTGTATTAAGAAGTTACCAGATGAGAGCAGATAGTTACCAGCCAGCATCTAACATCTTCTGTAAGAGCGACAAATAAAAGCAACTAATGGTTCATTAGTATGTTGTTTGTTTGAGCGGGTCAGAACCGCCACGTTCCAGCTGGGAGGAGCCATGCAGCTCTGGGAGACAGAGTCGGGTCAGAGCCAAATCTTCTGGAGGAATAAACATCGTTCATCGACTCTGGACAGTTTCCATGTAGTTTCTCATGCAGAAGGTTTATCAGAGGGTTATTTAACTGGTGATTCTCACCAGTAACAGTTTCCATAACTGCTCGTAACATGTCAGCTGGTTAGATAACTGTAAAAATGTTAAAGCAATAATATTAATATGTGTCAAAACTGCAGAACCCCTCGACAGCTGTATGCAAGCAGCTTAGCGTAGCTCATGATTCTCAGACGGTGTCCTCTGGTTGGTCAGTGATGATGAGGCGAGCAAAGTAGGAAATCAGATGATGTCGTGCGACAAAGTGTGCACAACGAGGAGGACATGTGCAGGACTTTCCTTCAGGAGGCTGCTGTCCAAGTCCAAAGTGATTCTTTTACGTAACGTACATTTTACACGACTTATTTTAACCCAGACTCTGATCCTCTCCTAAACATAACCAAGTTGTTTTTTGTGCCTAAACCAAACCAAACTGCGACCTTTCCACAACTTTGCTCATGTGAGGAAAAAGTTCTGTTACGCTCCACAGAAAAAAAAACAAAAAAAACAGAACCTGTCCTGCTTTGACACGTTCTGAAGAAATTATCTCACATTGAGGATCAAAGAAAAACACATGAACTCGTCTGATCGCAGCTTATTTGAGTCTCTTTCATAAAAAGATCTCTTTGAAACGCACACTGACAGCCGGTGGAAGCAGCCTTTGATTTGTGGCTGTTCTCCTGCTGTCCCTCACACATTAATATGATATTCTGTTCATCTTAAACACTCCTGTTGCCAAAACAACGACGCAGCCCGGGAGTTAAAAACTCAATCAGCAGTGTTTACTCATGCCGTGATTGAGCCGAGCTTTTAGCCGCGAGCTAAAGATAGAAAATGTGCGTCTATGAATCAAAGCGGCTTTAAGAACAGAAGCTTTATTCCCTGTGATTATTTAACTCCTGCCAGCTCTCCTCTTTAGACGTTTTCTTAAACTAGCTGTTTATGCCCAGAAGTCACTGGCAGCCACCCAGACCACTGATCTCAGACTGCAGGGGCACAAACACTGAAGTACACAAACCTCAGCACACATGAACACCAGCATGAATATCCTCAAGTGGTCCAACACTCCCACACAGCCCGACCGACACACAGTAGAACCGTATATACGATCTGCTCCCGTCCAAAAAATGATGTGCACACTTGGAAAATGTGCCGGCGACTGCAGCGAGATTGATAGTATAACATTAAAAGGAATGATGGCACTTTTCTAAATGTAGAGGAGGAAACTTCAGGCCTCAGCTGACACGATAACACCTTAACTTCCTGTATGATTTATTGATATGGGATGATCAGCTCCTGTCAGAGCCACAGGCTGATAAAATGTGCTCGACAATGACATTTCCACATATATTGGCTCAATCCAGTTTCCAGTTTCTTTTTTCCCCTAACCTTCGTTTTAAGAAACTCATTCGCACGAGGCAGTTTGTCACATTCTGACAAAGAGGAAACCCCAGAGAGAATATTAATGACCGAGACTAAACTGACAGAAAGATGTCAACTTAGAGACGATTCCATAGAGCAAAGGTCCAGAATGTGATAATATCTAACTTGTGTTATGTTTCGTTGCTGTATGAAATAATTTGTTTCCTGTGGCCTCAGCTCAGATTTGAGTGGGCCTGTGTTCTGAAAACATGCTGTGTGCTTTGTCTCGTAGCGGCACTTCAAATTACTGCTTTTTATAATCGCCACACCGCAGATCCAGATGTGAGTCACTCTCAGTTCATGCTCTCGGTGGGAAGAACGAGTGGATGACGGAGCCGGGTGGCAGGTTAACGAGCGATCACTGATTGCTCTGACGTCATCAGTATTCAACAATGGCTTTTATGTAAACGGACAAAACACGGGACATGTCCAACATGCAGTCTCTCATTCACAACATCATGAATCAAGTTATAAATCACAAAAGATCACTGCGTCATTACCGGGCCACTGGCGGTGCTTTGTAGCCTGACAATAGTGACCCGTGCTTCGACCCGCCAGTCTGTAGAGGAGCGGTTCCGAGTGCAGCAACTTCTCGGCTGGACTTCACTTCAGTTTCAGGCGTCATGTGCCGTCAAAAAGGGGAACAACATTGAAATTCATCCAAATATGGAGCTGTCGATCAGCAATAACGATGTAACGTTAGCTAGCTAGTTAACTACAGAAACATGAGCGCACTAGCAGTCATTGTTTACAAAGAGACATAAAACCACGGGGAGTTCTCCGGACCCTCAGTCTGAGATGTGCCTCTGAAAAACCTCGATTTTGAGGCCCATGTAGCCCAAAACCTCCAGAGTCCAGACGGTGGTGTAGAATATTTACATTCCAGCCGGGAAGATATGTGGATGAAGACCAGGTTACACATGTGGACACGAGGAATGTTAAACAGACGGGAGTGAACGTGTTGGGTCGGACCACAGATGGACCTGGTACCTGGTACCTGGTACCCCGAGGAACAGCCCTTCACTGTGCCCTGTATCCTCCCTGTTCTGCTGGAGGCCCGCGGACCGTCTTCAGCTACTCAGGGAACGTATTCAACATTGTTTTGTCAGCTTGACACAAATTTCACGAGAATGTCTAGTAAACCTGAACTTTTGAACACACACCCACACACACACACACACACACACACACACACACACACACACACACACACACCCCTTCGGTCCGGGCCACAGCAGCCCGGCCCACATGCAGAGTTCCCGTGTCACCAGTGTGACTCCGTGTTCGACTCGTTGTCAGAACGGCTGATTTGAATGTGCAGCTCCATAAACTCACTTACTGACTGCTAATTATGCAGCTTATGTATTTTTTTTTACTGTAATATATTTTAATTGCCATCACCAACTGATTTATAATTGTTGTTCTTGTTTTCCATTATTTGTTCAAAGCACTAAGAGTCAATTAGTTACCCACTGCGTGTTATATTACAGCAACTAAAATGGAAATTAAATGCAGCATTTTCCGCAGAGAGGATCCGTGGGAGTGTTTCTCACTGGCTGTTTCAGCTTCTGCACGGAAGACAGAACTTTACCTGATCCGAATCCAGAGAGTCGTGTGCTGTGTGGACTGCAGTCTAATGGACGACTGGCTCTCTGTGAAGATGTGCATCAACCCGGCTGCTCACGGTACGAATCTAAACAAGCCAGCAACTTTTTTAATGCCAATATTTTGCAGTTCTTTGTCTTTTTTCCACGTATATCAGAGTAAGTTTTGATGCAGCAGGTGGACCTTCCTGCGGCGCTGACCCGATGCTGTGGAGGTCGGGATATTTGAGACCAAACAGACTGTACGGTCCAAGGAGGTAAATAGTGAACTGTGACACTGAACTGATCATCTGTGAGAGTCTTCTCACCCGTCACTGAGGTGTTACTGGTATTTTCTCATATTTAACTGACGTAACAGCAACGAAACATTACAGCAGGTCCGTCAGTCCGGTTCTGATGTCACCGGACTGGAGGCAACAACCAAAACAAGACAGTCAGTTTCTCTCAGCAGCAACAGCAGCTAAAAATAACTCAACAAGAGAAATTCAGCCGACACGGACTGAGAACGCTGGACCAACGTACAGAACATACAGTACACACTGCAGACATGATCCATGTGGACCAGACGGTACCTGGCACCTCCAGGAGGCCCGCTTACTCCTGAATCTTACCCTCCCTTTTTAACCTTAACAGAAATCCTCTCTGCCACACACACACACACACACACACACACAGTGGGAGTCTCAGCATTCCTGCGGCACCAGCAGAACTTTGCACCTCGGAGGAATCACATTTGCAGCTCTTTGACAGTCGGGATCTCCATGTGGGCCGAGCCGTTGCGGTCCAGACCAGCTGATCTGTCGGTCTGTCTCTGTGACTCACTTTCATCTGTCTGTCCTTGTTTCGTCACTCAGTCCTGAGCTGTTAGACTTTATCCAGGTTACATCTTCCTCAGTCTTGTTCTTTTAAAAATACGGAAAGCGTATTAAGAGCCGTGTTTGCTGAAGGTATCAGCTGTAAGAACGAGCCGACTCTTCTGTACACAAATGATGAAGGCGGTGGATTAAAAAAGAAAAAGTCAGAGAACCGAGATCGTGTTTGTTCTGTCGGCCTCCATTAGAGACGCCGCCGAGACAACAAGGAGGGAAAAAACCTCAGGAATCCTGAGAATCCCCCTGAAGCTCCCTCAGCTCCTCGTCCTCCCTCGCTTTGTCTCACACACACACACACACACACACACACACACACTGTCTGCCCCTCCACATACCTGTCGACCACCTCACCTCACACAGATAACAGGCAGCAGCACTCTGACTTCACTTCAGCACTTCAGGAGCTTCACCAATGATTCGATCATTTGACCAAAATGAAAACTATTCATCAGCTTTCCTGCAGAAACATCATCCACTCTGATTCCATCCTCTCCTGTTGGAGTATTTCCTGCTTATTGTCGGACGGTTCGATCAACAAGAAGATGGTGATGCTGCCGGCCGTGTTACGTTTTATAGACAACGGATGAATCCATCGTGAATAAACCCTCAGTTATATTTAAGTGTATTTAAAGAGTGAAGCTGAACATTCAGAGATGCTGAGTTAAAGGTGGAGCGTCACTGAACAACCTGCCGAGAGCTGAGAACGTGTTGTGTTGGTCGATGTTGCACAAGCAGTTTCTGATCCGATAGCGTTGTTTAAGATATCACCGTCTGAATAATGAAGGTGTTTTCAGATCTGACAACACTTTGGTTGAAATTTGCTTCAGGCATAAAAATGACTTGACTTGATTTATGGAAAACTCAACATTTATGGTCAAATTTACTCCAATGAGATGTGAACATGAAATAACACAGACGACTTTGAACGTATCCACAGTCTGCAGAAGCACGAAATAACAGCACTTTATTCTTGCAATCGGGCCGGATATTCCAGGTAACAATTACAGTGAGTGTGTTCTGTGCAGTAATCCAGTTTCATCAGATCCACTGAGGTCTTCAGGTGGAGCTGATCTGCCTCTCAGAGTCTCAGAGGGCTCGCAGCGCTCGGGAACACTCAGCTGGAGTCGAGGCTGCAGAGCGCTTCATGTTCCAGCATGAAGGATACGATCTGCGTCACCATCTCCCTGATGCACACACACACACACACACACACACACACACACACACACACACACACACACACATTCCTCTCTCCATGCACACACACACACACCTGACACCTTCTGCCTTTTCTCTTTGCTCCTTTTGTTCGTTTTCTCATCAGGCCCGACCCGTCATCCCTCTCCGTCCTGCAGACGAACATCTTTAATAGACAATAAGGCAGCAGAGGAAGACAAAGAAAGGACGGAAGCGAAGGAGGAGAGAGATGAAAGAGAAACAATCTGTCCCGGACTAATGAAAGCAGCGGGATGGTGAAAGTAAAGGTTTAATACATCAATCAGACTGTTGCTTAATGAGCAGAAAGCAGAGGGCAGGGGGGAGAAGAAGAAGAAGAAGAAGAGGGAGAAAGAAATGTGAATGTGCTTCACTCTTCTTTGTCTCATTAAAACTTTATTAAACCTGAAGCAGCGTACTCCAGGTAAATATGTCAGTAACAGCTGCTTTGATAAAGTCAAATGCGTCAGGAGAAAGAGCTCAACGTGTTCTGTGGTCCGGATCGGATCCTTTCACATTTAAACATGAAGGATAATGAAGATCCAACGCTGACGGGACGTTGATGCTCCGAGTAAAAATGACTCAACATCAAGTACAGACTGCAGTAAGTCTCCTGGCTCCTCCTCTTTAACTGTGATGTCATCACGCTGTCATTTCCTGTCAGAGAGGAAGCTCCCCGACAGCTCACAGTGACGCATCAGTCGGGCTTCATCATCTTCCAACACGATTTGATAAAAACAAACCAAACAAACAGATGAATCAGTTTAACTCGACTGAGCGACAGTTAGCCACACTCGGCTCAAACATCTTCTCACATTATCTTTAGTCGTCAGGAGTCATCGTAATAATCTAACTATCGCTGGTTAAAACCCTCCAGTCGTCTCATCTGCTGCTGAATACAGTCAGTCAGACTCACAAATCATTTTACATGATGAAGTCCAAAGATGCAGCGTCACTGACATCACATCTGTCAGGTCTTTATTTAAATCTCAAACAAACATTCAGTGAAGTCGAGAGTAAAGAGTTCATTTACACACAAACAGATGCAGAAACACGATTAGTGAGAATACAAATAAACAGCAGATCACTGAAATCCACCTCAGTCCTTCATCATCGTGGGTTTGAATGGATCTGTCGGTTCAGTTCTGGAGCTTGGATGTGTGCTGTGGAATGAGATGCTGCAGTTTCCTCCAGATTCTGCTTCATCTTTGTTTTCAGCTGTTTTGGGTCGAGAGCAGCAGACTTAGAGACGATCACTGACCACAGAGTCTTTCCAGCACTGCTGCAGGGATGAGAGGGAAGTAAATACGAGTCCTGGTCCTGGTCCTGGTCCTGGTGAGTATTAATACCTGTGTATATGTTTCTATGTGACGTATTACTCTGCGTCTGTCTGTTGTGTGATGAAGAATCACCTGAACAACATTCTCAGTGTGTCTGTGGTTCAGTCCGGTGCAGAACTAGGAAGCAGTGAATCAAAGCTGAGCTGACAGCAGTGAGCAGCTCCACTGTCGGACATGATGGTGATCCAGCGCCGACAGAACGGGTTCTCACATCCAGAACTGGGTCACAATAAACCCGTGACTGTGTTGTTGTGGTGCGGATGATTGAGTTTTAAAGTCTGGTGCTTCTCATACAGACGTAAAGCTCAGAGTCCACATAGAGTTCTTCTGAACAGGCTCAGGGCTCGCCGTCTTCATCCCGGCCTCGGTGCTAACATTCACTGTATTCTTGTCTCCTGTGGATCCTCTGATGTCCTGATGGCAGATATAAAACAAACACAGTAAACCTCCGAGGATCAGAGTGGATCGCACAGCGCCGGTCGTCAACATATTGATGTCACAGAGACACACGTGCAGCGCACAAACACTTTATCTCAGAGACGCGATGTGGACACGAGCCCAAAACCTTCTACGTCTGTCTCAGGAAAAGAACGTCGGGATGTGACGCCGTGGGAATGAGACCTGACTGGAACTTACTAACGATGAGAGATTTCTTTAAAACAATTCATCCTCTCACAGGTTTTACATCAGTGATGCTCCTCTGAAAGAGAAAACTTGTGAAATCTTCAGACCTGTTAAAGATTTATCAACACAAACACAAAGCTCACAGAACAAAATGAGTAAAAATGGAAACGGAAATTAAAACTGGCCGTAAAACAGCGCAAGACGAGTTTGAATCAGACGTTCAGCAGGAACTGACTCAGTTATCCTGAGCGCTCGTCATTACACACACACAGTCGCTAACACACACTCTGACAAACACACACTCTGACAAACACACACCTACACACACACAGTCGCTAACACACACTCTGACAAACACACACACCTACACACACACAGTCACTAACACACACTCTGACAAACACACACTCTGACAAACACACACCTACACACACACAGTCACTAACACACACTCTGACAAACACACACACCTACACACACACAGTCACTAACACACACTCTGACAAACACACACACCTACACACACACAGTCGCTAACACACACTCTGACAAACACACACGCACACACACACACCTACACACACACAGTCACTAACACACACTCTGACAAACACACACACCTACACACACACAGTCACTAACACACACTCTGACAAACACACACTCTGACAAACACACACCTACACACACACAGTCACTAACACACACTCTGACAAACACACACACCTACACACACACAGTCACTAACACACACTCTGACAAACACACACACCTACACACACACAGTCGCTAACACACACTCTGACAAACACACACGCACACACACACACAGTCACTAACACACACTCTGACAAACACACACTCTGACAAACACACACCTACACACACACAGTCACTAACACACACTCTGACAAACACACACACACACACACAGTCACTAACACACACTCTGACAAACACACAAACTTGTTTTTATTACATCGTGGGGACGAAAAAGTTGGACCTGAAATTTTTTCACGGTGGGGACCTCACTTTAAAAGAAACATTTTAGGGCAAAATGAGTAGTCAAAATCAATTCTCTGATTTTTTAAAGCACTTCTGACCAGAAAAGTCAGTAAAATTCCCAAGTTTTTTCGAATAGATTTTTTCAGGTTTTTCTATTTCGCTGGGGACGCCTCTCTCGTGTCATACCACAAACCACCATCAGGTGTCACACTATTACATTTTTTTTTCTATTCATTTACAAGTCTGTTTAAGAGCAGAAATTAAAGTAGAAAAAAGAGAAAAAATGGTGCCTATATTGTCTACAATGTCATTTTGTTTTTGCATGTACATTAAACCAGCAGTGTTGCAGTGACGAGTGCCCTGAGCAGGTGAACCTCACCTGCACCTTGTCAGCTGGGACTGGCACAGATATGGACTAGTTAAGTCACAAATGATGGGAAACTAAGTGCTGAAAGATGCAATTACTGGTATATACTGTAGGTATCAACTGATGCAGTGTGTTATAATGCACGTTATCTTTGCTAACTCTCATTGAAATACAGGCTTGAGCCAATAAAGCAGCATACAGAATGGAGAAGCAGAGCAGCGTGGAAAGAGGAGAGAGAAGCGAGACAGGAGAGAAGAACAGAGCAGCATTGACAGGAGGAAGTTACACTATGTCAGTGTAGTCTTGATGTGCATAAAGCATATGTGCAATGTAGATTTATCAATAAAGTACAGATGCAGCTGAAGGTCCATCACTGTATACTTGTTACATATTCAATAATACAGCAGACTGTGAATAAGTATAAGGATCTACTAAATAAACAGTAATTGCATCTGAGTGATCACCACTATAGACGTGTTAGCACTATTAGTCCTATTAATTAGAGAAGCTACAATAGCCAGATGTGCATGAACAAATTTGTATTTTGCTGAATCAAGACTTCATAAAACTGTAATAAGAAGTGGTTTATTTTTACAGTGAAAGGGATAAAACCATGCTGTGAACAACAGTTCCCTCTGTAAAAACCTTCACATCTCCACTTCAGCAGCACTTCTGACGAACAACTCATTTTGAGAAAATGGCATTTAAAACACAACGATTAACAAATGTTAATGTAAAACATACTTTTACAACTGGTTAAGATACAGAGGAGATGACAATTTTTGAAGCCTACATCATTCAGGCGAGTTAATGTGGATTTCCTACCATGTCTTTTGACCTTTCTGAAAGAAGACATGTTCAGGCACACAACAGGGCAAACCATAGGCTACACAACTAATCCTTGAACTCAAAAATAAATAATAAATATATTCAGCATCGCTTATCTCTTTTCGCAGCATCAATTCTGTTTTTGATGTAGAATTTTACAGCTTTCAAGTCCCTGTACTGGAGAGCCTGTGGAGATGACTCAATGCACCTCTCACAGTCTTTTTTGCCAGGAACCTTCCTGGAAATTATGAAGCTGCTGAGCAGCTTCTCCACCGCCTGGACCTCCTCCTCCGTCCACTTTCGTCTCCCTTTTGAAGAACCTGGATAAAATACAACAATGGCTTAATGTTCTAGAACACTGGACTCAAACTAATGAACATCGTTAAGAGCGGGTGCCTATTTCAACATTGTTGCAAATGATTTCTTGATAGTAGACACAGTACTTAAAAACAGGCAACACAGGTTATACACAGAGGTTAACAGGATTTACTGTTGAGGCTGATCAGAGTAAAAAATACAAGCCATTTAACAGTCTCTACTTTGTACACAAAATCAACTTTAACCACATTAAACCTTCAACCATCAAACACATTGTTATTGACAGCTACGCTCAATAATAACTGAAAGAAATGTATTCCTTTCTGTCCTGGTCTATAAACTAACCATTATCCAAAGTGTTTATACTTTTTGACAGTTATTAAACTTTGAAAGTGACCTCATGAATGTTGAGATCAACAACCTCAGGTTTATTCTGGTAACCAGAGGCTTGTACTGTGTGTGAAGCCAGTTTAGTGGGTTAGCAAGGTATGTTGAGTCTAAAGCCAGGCTTTCCTCCATCATGAAGGTGGTTCTCTTTTAACCGGGCTACATCACCATGGTGACTTATGCTAAAGCTCATAACCTGGTCCAGACCAGGTTATGTTCAGAGTTAAATCTTAAAGTCAGCTGTAAAAGCGTCGCTATTTAACAATCTAGCGTGTTTGGAGCTGGTGTCACCTTTTCTTTGAAAGTTCAGTGGAGCTGGATCAGAACCAGCATTTGTATGGAGCGAGAGAACGCGCTGATCAGCTGGTGTTTACTTTCTCTCTCAGGCCCTATCCACATGAACATGTTTTTTTTAAATATATCCAGAGTTTTTACTGTAGAATATTCCCGTCCACACACGTTTGGATGTTGAACGCCTACAGATGTTCAGCTGAGGGAATACACTGCTCACTCTTGACACGAGTGTCAGGAGGACACTGAAAAAAGTTGTGCGCTCGCAGCACTACAAATAATCAGTTAAGTTTATCATTTTAATTTGATTTGGCCAAGAATAAATAAATTTCAGTGTTTCACCTGTTAGATGGCGTTGCCCAAACACAAATCTTGAATAGCTCTATGCTATTTTCACAGTTAAAATGGTCTTTGCTGTCGTTGTACAGAGACAAAAAGCTATGAGAGCACCTAAAAACCCAGAACATATTAAACAAAGACTCGCTATGTTGAACCTTCTTCATAGTACAGGCCTCAGACATGTCCATAACACTCATGTTGTACTATTTACTGTAAACATTACCTTGAGCTGGAGGCGCTCTGTCCTTTCCACTCGCGGATCTCTCGCTCTCACTGGATTTTTCTGGAAACACAACAGCTCTCTTAGTAAAAGAAGTAGTGAACCTGATGAATATGAAACTTTAACATAAGGACAGAGAAAGACAGAGGTGAGGAGAGGAGAGGAGAGGAGAGGAGAGGAGACAGAGTTCAACATAAACATTACCTTGAGCTGGAGGCGCTCTGTCCTTTCCACTCGTGGATCTCCCACTCTCACTGGATTTTTCTGGAAACAAAACAGCTCTCTTAGTAAAAGAAGTAGTGAACCTGATGAATATGAAACTTTAACATAAAACATTACTAGGTCTGCAGATGGCTTCGCCCTGTGTCTCTCCTACTGTTTCCTGCCTATTTTGAAAGATGAAGGAAGCTCAAGTGAGGAAAGACGTTGCATCCAAAATGTAGTATGTTTTATAGAAGAGAAACAGAAGTCAGCAGTGTAAAGCTACAGTAAGATATGGAAATGATATGATAAGGATAAGAGATTTTTCATTTTATGTAATACAAAACACCAAAGATGTGTATAAATAAAAATATTGCGCCTGTAATAAAATATGAATAACTAAATAGGCAAAAGGTTAATTTAATTTCAATCTAGGCCTATGAATGTCTGGCCCCCGAGGATTCTGTTGTGAAAAATTCTGGCCCAAATATATTTGGTTACCCCTGCAGTAGACCTGGTGTTGACCATATTGTGACCCCTTTCCATCACTGGTAGGCGATCAGGCAGGACTGAATGTTTAGGTTCCACCAGGAGCTCAGTACATGGTACAGTTGAGTTAAGATTCTGAAGCTGGACCTCAGCTAGACTCCCTGTTTATTGGTTCTATAGTGTAAACAGTGATTTGTCATCATATCTCTAGTGCATACAGGAAATGAAACTTCAGCATTTCATGATATTCAGACCGTTTCCACTGTTCATATTGTGCCTCTATTGTGCATATTCAACATTGCTACAGCATTAATTTAAACCTATATTTCCCCACTGTTCATTACAGGCATGATATGTTTGCATATGATCTTGCTACACCAGGCATGGACAAATGGCCACAAGGAGCCACGTGTTGCAGCTTTTTGTTCCAACTCATCAAGAGCACAGTGTTTAAGGAATCAACTGTCTCAAGACTGAGATCAGCTGATTACATGTCTGATGTGCTTCTGCTTGGTTGGAACAAAAACCTGCAGCCATGACACTTGCCCATGCCTGCTAAAATTCCATGTCTGTATGAGGACCAGAGTCAAGTCCAGTCCTGGTGGGGGACCAGCACTTGCTCATTCTTCTGTGTCTGGACTCAAGCAACAACCACATAAGTACAGTAGCACACCTGAAGTTTCTTGTGACCTGCACTCAGCTGAATCTTAAATGAAATCTTAGCTGGCAATAAAAGCTGCTTCTACTTATGCCTTTGGGATGATGTTATTGTCCCTCATTGTCCACAACCTGCAATAGCTATGCATCTTTCAGTGTAATCAACATTTTAAAAATGTCAATGTTTCCAATCTTTTAAATTACACCAGTTAATAAATATTTACCGTTATTCAAGAAATGTAGAAAAAAACTCAACAGAAAATAAATATGAAAAAAACAATAAATTACTACCCAATAGTTGTCAACTTACTTGATGAAGATGTGGAGGATGTTGAAGGCATTGAGGGCGTTGAAGGCCTGGAGGATGTTGAAGACCTGGAAGATGTTGAGGACCTGGAGGATGTTGAAGACCTGGAGGATGTTGAAGACCTGGAGGATGCTGAAGGCGTGGAGGGCGTTGAAGGCCTGGAGGATGTTGAAGACCTGGAGGATGTTGAAGGCCTGGAGGATGTTGAAGACCTGGAGGATGTTGAAGACCTGGAGGATGCTGAAGGCGTGGAGGGTGCAGAAAATGATGTAGAAGCAGCCATCTAGTCATCGTCTTCATCCAAGTCTGATAGGTCACTGTCCTGAGCTATTTCCTCTGAGGACGACAATAACCACATGGATCAAACTATTTAATAAACATTCATCAGTACATAACAGCAACATCCCACAACAGGGCAAAACATAGGCTGCACAACTAAAAAGAATGTGAATATGACAAATTACGGAGGTTGTTTTACCTTGTGGATGAATGATGATCTCATCCAAGTTTTGACCTTTAAATGCTGCCATTTGTCCTCTTTCCATTGCAAGTAGTACCTTACTGATCTTGGCTAATTGTAATGTTCCCTCTGGCAGCCTGTAGTACTTGCGATGAACTTGGATATCATGACCCAAAAAGTCTGCTAGATTGTCCATTTCATTTTCCTTCAGATTAAGAATCTGGGACATTGTGGCCATGTGTTTTCTTAATTTTGTAGAAGACAGCGCCTCCGGGTTACTGGCACCACAGGATTGAGCTATCTGCCGAATGACATCTGAACCTCGAAAATGCGTTGGTGCCTGTGGCCTTGCAAAAAAGAATGGATTGTTCTCTGGCACTTCACATGCACTACGTGTTTTGACGAGGAGGTCCATGGATGCTTGCATCTCTGGGGTTAGAAGAAGCGGAACTTTCCGTCCTCGCTTCCCTTTGATCTCGATCCTTTGAAAATGATGACAAAGTTTCTTCTCCAGGTCAGTCAACGCCAGTTCCACATCAGGATGACTCCAGGTCTGTCTTGCCGAGAAAGAACTCACAGACATCTTCGAAACCTCTCCCTCTCTTCTTCTGTTAAAAACAATCAACTCACAGAGTGTAAGTTTTGCAAGTTCTGACCAATTTTTCTTGCTTGTTTCAAGTTCAAGTTTACGTTGGAAGTCGTTTCTCTGCTTATCAATACACTGATGCAGTCTTTTCACGTCCTCCGTGAAGGGCAGGAGCTGTGGACGGTTCCATTTTGCCTCGTTGACTGTCCTGAGGGCTTGCGAGGAAATGCATTCGTTCCATTTTGTTCCACAGATTTGTTTGAACACTTTCACATTGTACATTGCCTGCTCGTCCCCTGCCATCATACCATCACATTCATAGATATCGGCCAACTTTTTAAGACTATGGCCTAATTTTAAGGCCAAGGAGGGGGTTTTATAACTACCACTTTCCTCATTAAATCCAGCTACCACCTTGACAGCTTTAATGACACAAGGAAAGTTGGGTGGTTCAAAAAAATCTGCCATTTTTTTCAAATTCTGGCTCTGCTGTCCCTGTAACAGCAAGCGACCCATCTCTCGCATTTTTTGTCTTATGTACTCATGCCTAGTACTATCATGACCATGTTTGTTGTACATGTGTTCACCCAACTTCAAAATCAGTCTTTCATTGCGGACAGCATTCGTAACATCATCTTCATTCATTGAAAGAACTAATTTCCAGAGCTGCTCACTGACACTGTGTGGAACTGGCTGTGTGTGCGCACAGAGGGTTTGGACCCTGGACTTCCCTCTTCTGTGCCCCTCAGCCGTCTTCTTCAGGTGGCATCTTTTCATATGTCGCCACAGGGATTTTCTTTTAAGATAAGCCTCACAATCAATACAATGCATGTATTCAGAGGACTTAACTGAAAGCTTTGGTTGCTGACAGGGTATCACGGTTCCTTTTCCCCTTTTGATGACATCATTATTGTGGATGCGGTTCCCCTTGTTTCTTAATAGAGCCAACTGAATTCTTCGCTCTTTAGAGCCTTTAGGAAATGCCACTGCTCTAGCCACATCTGGTTTGTCTTTATGTTTGGCCTCTAAATGACGAGCCATTTTCCTGAATGGTTTTGAACAAAATACACAATAAAAACTTTTATTATATAATCGTTTACCATCTTCTTTTTTTTAAACTCCATAACCGTCACACAATCGTCCGATGAGCTGCTCTCTGCTCTCTCTGTCTGATGATGCCTTTTCTTGTTTGGTACAGGGGTTTTGTCAGAATGGTCTGAAGTTCTTTTCTTGGCTTTTCTCGTCTTCTTTTCTCTTTCCCGTCCTCTTGTCTTTTCACCCGCTGCATCAGGCCTTTTTTGTACTTTTCTCTTCCTTTCTAGTTCCACTGAGGTATCACTGTTGGTTGTTCCAGGGACATAGTCATCTTCGCTAAACTCAAAGCTCGATTCATCAGTCAGAGTCTCTCTGTCCACCTAAAAAATAAAAAAAAGGGGGGGGGGGACAGCAGACGTGCAATAGATGTTGTTACAGACAAGTAAAGGTAAGTATTCTAATACTAATGAGAACTACAATTTCCACTACACATGAAACTGTTACTGGTTTCACACTATATCACAAGCATCAAGTAAATAGATCAGTGTCATAAATGGGCCTCATTTACCCGATCCAGCTATTTAGTCAATGTCAGAACTATATCCAGTCTTAGTATTAGATCTAGGCATCCCTGTTTAAAGTGTGTAGCATGACTCACTGCTGTATTCTGCTGATGATGTAGAACCACGGTCCTCTTCCTCTCCTTTTGCCTCTCTGCCTGCGCTGCCTCATAGCGCTTTTCACACATGTCATGGTGTGCTTTCAACTTCTGCATATATAGCATACGGCGACTTTTTGCCTGTGAAACATTGAGGAAAAAACATTCACAATGTTCAGTAAAAGCTATATAGCTTTTTTATTTTTGGCATTTAAATCTAATTTGAAGGGACCATGTAAAGAGACAGAGCAAAGAGGAGGAACAACATCATGTAACAAAGGGTCACACCATGGCACCACGATGCAGAAATTTAATCATTGTGCAGAACACCATGTACTAATCTTAAGTTGTCTGACCAGAGCACAATTTTTATTAAACAGAACAGACAGCACGAGTCTGTTCAGACACTTTGAGGCTGTCTAAGCAGACTCAAAGGAGTCAAAACCATCAAATTTTAAACTGAACAGACTCCACAGAATAACAAAAAGACACCAGTAAATGTTACTTTTAAGAACTCAAAGACGATGGCATAACCTACCTCCTCCTCCAGCTGAGGCTCACTGCCACCATCAGCATCTAAAAATAAAAATCGGAAAATATAAATGTAAGTATTTAAATCCACCTTTACATATAACAGACTGAGAGAGACCATATAAAATATTACACTGTCAACACCTAACTCCATACATACTAAATAAGATGGACCGTCAGATTTCACCTCTGTGTAATAAGTGTCTTAGAGAGGTTGGAACATATTCCATTATTTCTGGCTATGTAAATTGATTAAAAAAAAAGATTTTGGGGTAGCCTACAATCTCACAGGAACTGGGTGGTATCTTTAAAGTAAAGGTGAGGAAGAACCCTGGCTTTTTCATCCTCCTCCTCCCTTCAAGGGAGGTGACTCTAACCCATTAGAAGTTCAAATTATGTGACAAATTTCTATTACTGGCCAGAAAATGCATTTAATTAACTGGATCAATGATAAACCACCTACTGTCACCTATGGTATAGGGAAATATTCCGGGTCCTCCCCCATGAATGTCTTATTACAGTTGTGAAGGGTAATGAAAGGTCCTTTAATGAAATGTGGGCTCCTCTGCTAACTATCTACCTCCTCACTTTGTGAATTATTTCTTTTAAAAGTGCTGTAAAAATAAACATAACTTTCTTACTTATCTCTTGTTGAACAGCCCTTTAATTTGAAGATACCATTCTTCAAACACTGAACAGCTGTGACTCAAACAACTGATTTGTGGATTGTTACTGTGTGAACTCGGGGTAAGCTTGTGTACAGTCATACAGTAGTTCAAAGGGCTGACAAACTGTAGCTCCAGAGCAAAGGTCTGTTTGATGTTGAGACTTAAGTGCTCAGCTGTCCCAAGTTACGTTTCCCCATCATTACTGAATCAAGATTCAATATTCTTTTTATGGTCATTCAGAAGAAAACACAAGATATGCAGAGCAAAACAAAAGCACAAGCATGGTTGGATTAAAAAAACATAAATAATAAACAGGATGCAAAGAAGGATTCAGGTTTGAAGAGTTACTTTCTGGATTGTGTTATTACTTTCATACCTTCACATTCAGAGCCGAGTCCTTTGGATCTCAAACTTGGGCCATCCTCCTGTTGGCACAGACAGTCAACATGTCAACACATTCAGCGTCCTGTTACATCACTTATAATTAAGAGGGGGAACTGCCTGCCATGTAAATCGGACAGTAAAGTAACACATTTTTTCATAATCACACACTTCTTTTTATAACAAACAGCAGAAAGAGTTGTCCATACAGGGTGATGTTTTTCCTCATAGATCCTTCCTCAAATCACTCGCAAAAAAAAAGAAAAGAAGGAATGCCACGGAATTAAATTGTCCAGATCTCTTATAACGGCAGGGCACACTTCAATAAATTAACCATTAACATTTCGGCCTAAATAAACAATAACATATTGGCGTATACACTGTTTAACCCAGAACGAGGTGTTGATCAGCAGCAGTGCAATTACAGCCTAAAAACAGAGCTGTGCAGACCCGGTGGTCCGAGTATCAGCGGAGGGACAAGACGCTTTGATGACGCCACCGAGCAGCGACGGTAGTGGGCGGGGCGGGGCGGGGGGGCGAGTAGAGATATTTAGGACAAACACACAATTTGAAGGGACAGATTAGATGTTGATAACACTAGAACGGCCGTAGCGGTCATTTTGACCGCTACGGCCGTTCTAGTGTTATGTTATCATTAAGCCATCTCCATGCCATGTATTTGTTCTGTTCATGAACTAAACCAGCTAAGTCCAATCAGCACAGCTCTTCAGCCAGGAGGGTGAGCTAATTAGTGAAAGCACCTGGTTCAGTGACTGAGCAGAACAAATACATGGCATGGAGATGACTTGATGACTCCACAATTCCCACCTCTGCTCAGAACACATACATGCTCACCGGTCAAGGTGCCTGCTCAGACTCAAGGCCGACCTGCCCTGCATTTATTATATTGTAACGGCCCCAGTTAAAAGCCATACTCTCTAAAAACAGCTGGGATATTTCATCTACTCAACTGCTGGGTTACGAAATATTTTACCCATTATGGGTTATTTATATTGGATTTGGGTTATTTTTGTGCAACTCATGCGCTGGGTCAAAATCCATCAAGCAGCATACGTCAGATGACTCAGCACCTGGGTTGTTTGTGCTTCTGACGTCATCACGTTGACAGACGTGCTTCACCACGGATCTACACACGCGCGCTCACGCAAGCAACGGGAGAACCAGATTGATCATCTTTGTGGCGAGACAAATCAATAAAAGGTTTGTGCACACTACATATCACACTATCACATCTAATTCACATTGTGTTGCGTTACCTATTAAAGTAGTATCTTTATATTGTCGAGGCTAGTTGGTTGGTTTGGCTAACAACGTATCGTTAGCTAGCCACCATTTAGCCGTTATTATGGAAGTACACACAGGGGTTGGTTTTGGCTGTAATCTATCAAAAGCCGTTTTTAGACAGGGCAGCAAGCCACCAATTTGCCCATCCTTTCGGCGGCTCGGTCCGCGGTTTTAGACAGAGGTCGGCAAATTCGGGGGCTGTTTTGGTCGGCTGATTTGCCGGCTCGGAGGGTTCACTTTCCGTCTCCACCGTGGGTGAGATGGGCGGAGGAGGAGGAGGAGGAGGTCAATGACCTTCACTGTTGTGCGAGCCACAGCTGGGGGGTTTTTAAACCAGGAAACAGCTGATCACAGCAGTCAGTCCATCACTTCATCCGCGGACATTAAGATGAGCAACTTAACAGCCGCTGAGATCAGGAGATGCAGCATCTCCTGATCTCAGCGGCTGTTAAGTTGTGTTAGCTTGTTGTAGCGCAAGCTACTAACGGTCGCTACCAACGTCGATACTGACGGTCGCTACTTTCAAATTAAAAGCCCCCCGCTAAGAACCCAGTTCTAAACTTCGATACAGCGCAATGTAACGCTCTTATTTTGAATTATTTAATTTGGTGTCACCGTTGACAGCCCAACTCGAGCTTCAAGTCACGTCACATGTTTACCCCTTTTAAAAATGGAGGACTATTACGCCTCCGTTTTAGAAAGACAGGCCAGCTGAATATCGTCCTCCGATGGTCAGCAAGACCTGCACCTCTTCATCAGTCAAGGGTCATACGTTTTCTGTCTTTTTCTTTTTGCTTAAGATCTTTTTGTGTTTGTTTCAGATTCATGGACAGATTTGTCATCCGCACTTTGACAGAATGGCAGCTGACAGACCTTGTAGAAGCGTTTGAAGGTAAGAAATATTTGTTTCCACAGCATATCAAGTCTGCATTGCTACTCATAGTGATCATTTGGGATAATCATGGAGTTGACTACATTCATTTTTTTGTATAAATTCTTATGAAATATAATTTCTTCTATTTTTCAGTAAGTTAGCTTCCATGTCTTTTGTAGGCTTTCAGTAATTCATTCTATTTTGTATTGATAAATGATGAAATTTGCATGTTTATTACTATAGCTTCCATGTAATTAGCCATACATTTTTGTTTTTTGCTCTTCTGTTGTAAGAATAAAGATGTCTTTGTGTTTTCTATTTTGTCTTTTAGAGGAGGGGACTGATGAGGAAAGCTTTCTTCTTCTAGATGAAGCTACCATCAATCAGTTGGTCCCAAGAGCTGGCCCTAGGCTCAAGTTCCTAAAGAAGTTTAGGGGACTTGTACGTAGTTAAGATAGAGATGTTATAATGTTTTCAGTTTTCCAGACACTATTATTTACGTTTACTCCACAAAACTCATTGCATTTGTATTGCTGACTTATTTCTTCTAAAAAAATTACTGTCACTTGGCGCAATTTTCTGTATTTGCTATGCAACATATAAATGTTCCTCCGCTGTTCCCAGCCTGTGGGTGACTGCTGCACAACCTGTCCTTACACAAGCTTTTGCATCTACAACATGCGCATTGATAAAAGTTGCACAGCAAATACAGAAAATAGTGTCTATTGAATGGACACAGCAGTTTTATAGAAGAAATAAGTCAACAATACACCTTTAATTAGTTTTGTGGACTAATGTTTTTTTTGTATTTATTTGTTCCAGCCAACTCAGACAAACTACTTGATAACCAAATCAAAACTTTGAACATGAGACTTGGGTTATAGATTAATCCCTTAGCATTTCCAATAACTCTAAGTATTTCATTATGTCTTACAATCCAAGCTATTCATTTAAATGTAATTTTCTCTTTTTACCTGTGCGATGATTTGTTTTGTCTGTTTTACAGTCCTACGACAGAGACCAAAAAGGTCCTGGCACTGGGCTTGGTTCTGTCATTTCCCAGTTTCAAAGACTCATCAAGCAGTGGCAGCGTGAGTGTTTTTTGTAAAAGGTCATTGAGATATTTATTTGGGGTGTCATGATTCTCAAACCGATTGAATTTGATTTTTAAGGTCACAATCCAATTCGATTTTCAATTTAAACTTCTAAACTAGGTCCCCTTCTGTTTTTGCCAGATTTCCAATGCAGATCTCCCATTTCTGGCAAATCCTCACCAAAGAATATACACACTAGAGTTAAAAAAAAAAAAAAATTGGTGTTTTTATAGGTTACAAATTTCTTTTGCTCATTTGATCTCAATTTCTTTTTTCTCCTTGTTCAGGGCTCCCACAGGTCCTTAAAAAGACAAATCTGAAAATTGAGGCCTTAAATTGTCTCTAAGGGATATTGCTGTGTAAGTTTAATGCATGGTCTAACACATTGTGACACCGTGTAAGACCCCCTCTCGAGAGATCCAGTACTTAGTTGCTGAAGTTTGGTGCTGTTCTGAGCATTTTTTGTGGCTTTTTGATGGCGGTTTCTTGTTGGAGGTGTCTACGGCAATGTATTATCGTGCTGTTATTTCTGAGGATGCGGAAAGTAAGTGACTTAGTGCTCTGCTAACTTGATCTCTCAGTGTCACAATGTGTTAGACCATATATTAAACTCACACCGGAATATCCCTTTAAATTTGGCTGGAAGTCACGACTGTGACGCTCTGTAGGTGTGCTGTTTTGTTTGTTTTTTTTAGCAACGGAGCGTGGAGAAGCATACATTGAGCTTGAATGTCAGTTAACAGACACAATACAGCTCACTCCTCCCAGAAACGCTTCTGTGCTGTTTGATGCCCAGTGTTATGCGCTGAGCAGCAGGAACAATAATTTGTCTACTTCTCTGAGGACAGACAAACCTTGTTCTAACCGTAGCCCACGCTGTCAAAATCAAAACGTGCCTCATCTCTATTCATCAAAGACTTTGATTTCTTGGCAGGCAATATGGTACACCCCAGGACGGAACCATCAGCCAGCCCATGGATTCCTTGAGGAAAGGCTGCGGAACATCAGGAAGAGGCTGAGATCAACCAGCAGGTTGCGGAGCATGGCACAGACACCGCCTCAAACGCCAGATGATGGTGCAAGGCCTGTCATACCAGGTAATTATTAAACTTAAAAAATATTTGATGAAGCAAAACATCCATATTTTAGTGAATGGCTAAATTCTTGTGTTCTTTTTTACAGAATGTAACATATCAGACGAACGTGCGTCACAGCTGAAAGAATGGTTGAGAAACAATCATCAGCCCCTCAGCCAGGTAGAGACCTATATGCAAGACACGGCAGTCTACAGGGCCAAGTGCATTAGGGACAACAATTGGACCATCGATCAGATCCTTGAAGAGTTCCCATGCCTAATGACCAAAGGCATGGTAAGTTTAGGGAAATATAATCTTACATGTGATGATGTTTATAACGTTTTGTTAGTGTGCCACTTTGAATTTGTTTTAAAAATGTGTTTTCCATGTTTTAGATTGCACAGGACTTTCTTGCCCTTCATGGGGACGCTGCATCAAAGTTGTTTGAAACTTGGCTACCCATTTATGCTGACAAGGTCCTGCACCTGCGAGATGGGAGGGGAGGCTGACATTGCCCCTGGATGAATCAACACCAGGCATATGTGTTATTCCTGGGCTCAAGAATGTGTGCACCCTCACACACACACATCCAGGTTTGTTTTACTATGCTTTTGTGGGTACAGGCATCAACAATAGCTTGACTATAGTTGGAAAATAGCCAATCTACAATCTAACAATGTGTTGGTCACCATCAAAGCACCCTGGGCTTCTAGAACACCTCAGCAGTGCCATAGGCTGACCACCTCTGTACCACATTGCACTGATGCAGTAATTTATTCTAAAACCAACAAAATATTGAGTTAAGAAATAAACATATTTATAAGACAGTTGACACTTTTGTATTTTAACCCATTTGGACCTGACTCTATGACGTTGACTGTAAAGAAGTCTTCGAAATCTACAAAGCATTTGCGGCCCACCTATCTCACCACCTCAACCGGCTGCCTATCGGCTACATAGGAACGCATATTCAGAGTATGTTTATTGTAATGATAAACCATCAATTGATTTGTGGCTTCTTAGGTCAGTTCAGGTCTTTATCCTTTTTCATTTGTTTTCTGTAACCCTTTTCTGTAATGTGAGCTATATGCCATAACCATCAAGACAAACAAAAAAAGGTTTGGAATATTTTGTTATGTGAAATGAAAAGTAGACTGTTAAAGTTTAACTTTTTGAATTAGAGATGCACTGAATCTTTTCTAAATTGTAAAGCTAAGTAGCAGTAGACTAGTGATGTGCAAGTCATGAACGAATTGCTCAAAACTCGAGATTCGTTTTACTGACTTGGGAATTACGAATCATTGTCTCCATTAACTAGTTCACTGACTCACCGCTGCTACCGCCAGCTAACAGCAAAGAGGAGACATGCCACACAACTGTTATTATAACTCCACTTGCGCAAATGTATGAAGCTATTTGCTGTATTAGCTTTGTGGCTGAAGCAACAGCTCTGGTCATTATTTCAACTCAACTCCCCTGAGCTGAGCTGTATCACAGGATGAGAAAAAGAACGATTGACTAAACCAGTAGCTCCAGCTCACAGCTCACTTGCTCTCCCTCCCAGCCCGCAGAGCCCCTCCCTCATCTGAAAAACTCGCTGCTCTGCACCGTTCAGGACTCAGACACAGAAGGGATGCACCGATCCGACTTTTTCAGTCCTGATACTGATGCCTGGGCTTTGGGTATCTGTCGATACCCGATACCGTTGTTGAATTAATAGTAAACTGTATACCTTCCACCATGTTGAAGACACTAAAGGCACCAGACTTTTCTAAGACAAAATAATCAAACAGTTACCATACATTGTAAACATGTAAAAAAAACTATATGAATTCTTATTTATTTGTTATTAAAAGAAACAATTGTGCATTAAAATCTAAAACAGAATACAGTCAACTAACTTATTAAATTAAAATAAATAAAATGGAGCGCCTGTCAGTCTGCACGGAGGGAACAGCAGCACCGAAGTCAGTAGCACATCCGTCTAAACAGACTTGCGTCTGGAGGTCACGTGCTCACAGTGTGGTGACACAGGGACCAAGAGATCCAATCCCAGCAATGGAGCCTGGGGTGATGTCACTGCAGAGGTCCAGGAGCTCTTGCACTGAACACCTGAAGACCCCGAAAGCAACAGCGGAGCACCGACCATCCAAGATCGCAGCGAGCCGGAGTGTTGAGTACGTCGGTTTGAAAGTTAGCGTTGCTAGGCTAACAGCTAATGGGGAGGCTAACAGCTGATCAACGGAGAAATGTGAGTCCGTGGAGCCAATTTTTCAGGTGTGCAGCCTTCAAAGATAGTAATATTGCTTTAATAAAAAGTTGGTCAAACAACAACTTGTGCTCTTCCAGCATGCGACAACGTGCTGCTGACGAATGAGCAGGATGTGCTGCAACTGAGGAAAAAAATACTGGATTGGCACGTGGATCTGTTCATTTCTCGGATCCCCGATCCAGCTATTTTGTCAATATCGAGGCCGATATCCGATCTGAATATCGGATCGGTGCACCCCAAGTTCACAGGCAGCTCAGCTCACTTGCTCTCCCTCCAGCTCACAGCTTACCTGAAAAACTCACCAACTCACTGCTCCTCCTTTTATAGAGAGATTATAGAGTGTGCTGTACACTCTGAGTGACTGACTCAAGTGACTCTCCTGATTCACTTTAGTGAGTGACTCATTCAAACTCGAGTCAGTAAAAGGAGTCGAGGTTGGTAGAGTGGGCTTTGTCCTCGCTACAGCGGACCTGGGTTCGACTCCCGGCCTCCCGGTCCCTTTGCTGCGTGTCACTCACCCTGTTTCCTGTCACCTCTTCAACTGTGCCAGCAGTAAAGCCATAAAATACCAAAAAAAAAAAGGAGTTGAGTAGACCCATCACTACAGTAGACTTAAAACAATCATTTTTCTTGCAAGGACCAGGAAAATTGTCATTACAATGTCTTATTTTTTAATTCTACTGTACTAGTTGGTAGACATTTGGTCCTTACTCACTCATACCCCTCTCACTTGCTCTCTTGCTTTTTTTTGCTCTGTTTATTTTTTAGCCTGGAACAAACATGGTGGCGTACCTCCATGAGGCCAAGGCATTCAGACCACACCCCTACGTCCTTACACTGGGAAATGACCATCATCAGGCATCTCAGGCCTTCGTCATCATCGCTGGTCAGGCTTTGGAACAAGACGCACTGCTTCAGGCAATTGATGTCTGCTTCAAGGCATTCTTTGTCTTGGACATTAAATACCCGAAGCAGTGTGAACACGTGTGGGAATTCCTACAGTGTGTCATATACGAAATGCCAGGAGGGGAGTCCAAACTGGCAAAGTTTCTTGAGAGTAGAATACTTGCTTGCAAGTAGGGCTAACGACCTTTTGATTGTAGTTAGTCTACACAGCATGTTACCAGTGTGCTACAGGTGTTTGAATATTCCAGTTATGATCCAGTTATACCTCAATGTGAACTGCTATAAGCGGTTTATAACCAGTCTACACAGAGTTCCAACAGTAAAAGGAACTTAATTTTCTGTTGTCTTTGATATTTATTGGCTTTAATTTCACCAATACTGACTTCAGATGAATGAATAGTGATGTGATGTTTTGATTAACTTGTAATTGTGACTGCAGCAGCCAATCATCATCAGATGAGGAGCAGTTTACCTTATGTATGTTTGAATATGAACATTTTATGTTGTGATTATTTTGTTATAATACATTTTTTTGAAGATCCCAGTATTGTCAAATGGTTATTGCATAATATATGCTTGACCAAATCTTGCATGTATTTTGTTATAGGTTTGTAGTTGAACAGTTTTACAGATTTGGGTAATCCATTGCAATTTACTTTCTTATAGATTGCACTGTAATGTGTTAGAATTAATCTGGCATATTGGTTAACCAAACATTTGGATGGATTACTGAACAAATATATGTAGTTGAAACAACCCAGAATCGTAATTAATTTGACCCAGCATTTGGGTAGAAGGTATAACAAATATGTGTGGTTGAAACAACCCAGAATCGTAATTAATTTAACCCAGCATTTGGGTAGAAGGTATAACAAATATGTGTGGTTGAAACAACCCAGATTAGCAGTTAATATGACCCAGTATTTGGGTAGAATATTTAACTCATCTGTTGGGTTAAAATAGACCAACCCATCTTGCTGGGTCAAATGAACTAATGCTGGGCTGGTGCTATATTGACCCAGCAGTTTGGTTATAAAACAGCCCAAATTGGGTTATTTTTAACCCAACTGTTTTTTGTGTGTAGGCTGTCAGTCTGTCACCTTTAACTCTTTCTGTCAAACACTGGAGTACAGGTCATGTCAGTCAGCGTGCGGGCCGGTGGTTGGGTGAGAGTGTGGGGGTGCAGTCTTGGGGTCTGTGAGTAGGAAAACCAGAAGTTTATGCTGTTGACTGTAAACTGAGAATGCCGCTGTTGTACTCGCTTGTTGAAGTTAAATTAAATGTTGACTCGGACACTTCTGTGGGTCATTAAAATACTGTATTGTGTTACGCAAGCCAATAGGGAGACACCTAGATCGTGGCCAATCAAGTGGCGAAGGGGCAGGTAGCCAACGGTCTGATTATTGTCTGTTTGTAAAACTGCTTCTCTCAAAATACACCAATTTGCCAGCATATTTGTGTATAATTTATTTTATAAGTAATCCCAATTTTAGTGAGCTATATTTTATATAGTATAAAAACTACATGAGGAGTATGGTAGGAGAGATAGTCTGGAGGTTGGGTACCTGGTTCAGTATATTGTTTTACACCATGGGTTGCCGGTTCGCATCCCGGCACCAGCACCCTTACTGTATTCATATTATTATTTTTAATAGCTGTTACAGTAATAGAATCTGTGTACCTAGTGGATTCTCTTATTTAAACATTTAACAAGAGATGACATGTAAACATGCGGGATTAAAAACGTATAATGAAATATATGCTGGTGTGTGACACCAGAGGGTCAAAGGCAGGGGGTGGACTACTTTGGGTTAGTGTTATGCTTTTGCAAGAAGGAGACTGAGCGGGAGACAGACGATCACCTACCATAAATGGTCAAAGTCCTCAAGTAAGTTTATTGTTTAATGTTGCTACAACTCAAAACACATCTTTCATTCGTTTCATTTCATAGCATTACCCTACTATTACTACAAATTGCATACAGAATTGATATGAAAGATGTGTTTTTAGTTGTAGCAACATTAAACAATAAAATTAATCTAGGACTTTGAGCAGCAAAGGTGCTTAACCTCAAGACTATCACCATAACCACATTGATAATGCAATATTTATACTATTTGAAATTTGGTCTGCTAATATTTAATAATAATAAAAAAAGATATCTAAACTACAATAACTCTTTTGAGACTACTTATAAATAAATTACTGGCATCTTAAATATGTGACAATTCAAACAGCTGGTTAATATGGCGAACTGGTGTATTTTGAAAGAAGCAGTTTTACAAACAGACCATAAACAGACCACATTGGCTTTCAACCCCTACGGAGCACTCCAAAAGAAAACAAAGGCACCCAAGACGGCATCTTCACTTAATTGGCCACAGTCTAGCTGTCTCCCTATTGGCTTGTGTAACACAACATACTAAATGCAGGGGAGGTCAGCCTTGCGTCTGAGCAGGCACCTTGACCTGTGAGCACGTACTGTTTGTGTTCTGAGTGCGTACACTTAGATCTGAGCGTGCAGACACTAGATCTGAGCGCATACAGGGCACATTTGAATGGGAGCACAGGCATGTGATTTTTGAGTTCAAGAAAACATTGCTAGTTTTTCTATAGTATACAGTGATGGACCTTCAGCTGCATCTGTACTTTATTGATAAATCTACATTGCACATATGCTTTATGCACATCAAGACTACACTGACATAGTGTAACTTCCTCCTGTCAATGCTGCTCTGTTCTTTTCTCCTGCCTCGCTTCTCTCTCCTCTTTCCACGCTGCTCTGTTCTTCTCTCCTGTCTCGCTTCTCTCTCCTCTTTCCACGCTGCTCTGCTTCTCCATTCTGTATGCTGCTTTATTGGCTCAATCCTGTATTTAAATGAGAGTTAGCAAAGATAATTAAGCAATATCACATGAGAGGGAGTAGGGTGTTGGTGAATATAGCACGGGTGTGATTCGGTCACAGGCCGAGTGCCGCAGATAATCACTCCCCGTTTATTTCAGTCAACACCCACCACTGGTATACTAGGCTACTACTGTAAGTATTAGTGGAATTTAAAGCAAAGGATCAATTTTGCATGAAAGCTTGTGTCCTGATGCTGTATACTCATAATTCAGTTTAATCATGTCCCTAAATATATCAAATATCTTAAATATAAGATTAAAAAAAAAAGTCAAATCAGAAACAATCAGTTAATTTCAGTAGCACCAGTAGTAGTGGTAATAGAAATTGGAGGTAACCGAAATGAATGGTTTGGAATATAATAGTATTACACTGATGTAGTGTATTTACAATTGTGTTTATTTCAGTAATAAAATCCTTGATAAAATGAAATGAAATTGATTTAAAAAATCTTAAATTTAAGATGTATCACCAAGCTGTCATTCTAACGTTGACCCATAGGGGGCGATAGAAAAAATGCACAATGTGACACACACTCATTACGGTTGTACCCCATGGGGACTGCAGTACCAGTGTGTGTCCACTAGGAGCGCATCGAATTTCACACACATAGACATTTTTCATGTGTATCACCCCTAGGGGACACTTTTAGGAAATTGCATGAGGCGCACTTATTCTAAGTTTTACGGCTCTAGGACGCTTCTACCCGTGGGGACCTCATTTTTGGTCCCACCGGGGAATCAGGTCCCCACCGGGTGGGTGTGTATTCAGGTTGACGTCCCCACCGAGATAGAAAAACAAGTGCAGTCACTAACACACACTTTGACAAACACACACGCCTACACACACACACAGTCACTAACACACACTCTGACAAACACACACACCTACACACACACAGTCACTAACACACACTCTGACAAACACACACACCTACACACACACAGTCACTAACACACTCTGACAAACACACACACAGTCACTAACACACACTCTGACAAACACACACACCTTCACACACACAGTCACTAACACACACTCTGACAAACACACAAACACACACACCGACACACACACAGTCTCTAACACACACTCTGACAACCACACACACACACACACACACAGTCACTAACACACACTCTGACAAACACACACACACACACACACACACACACACACACACAGTCTGTCGCTATAGTAGGCATCACTTCCGTTGTGGGAGTCAAAGGAACAATAAAAGTGAATTGATGCTCTCGAGTTTCTTCTTCACACGCTCCTGCAGACGATGAAGGTCTGATGTGTCTGTGTGAGGCAGCGGGGGAGGTGGGGGAGGTGGGGGAGGAGCTGAGGGAGGGACACCCTGACTCACCTGCCGCCATCTGACAGGTGAGTACCCTGACAGTTACAGTAGCTCTTTAAGAGTGTGTGTGGTTTCAGGACAGAGTCACTGTGTCGAGGGTTTGCCTGTGTGTTGACAGCTGGCCTGTTTGGCCTCCTGCTGTGACTCTGACCGCTGCAGTCATGAACCTGAACAGGAATCATTTGAGACAGAAACAGAAAAACAAACAATAAATCTAAATCCAGCGGATCTGGAGCGAAGGACTGAGCGTTGGAGGGTTCTGGGAGCCGTGCGGGACCTTTATCCAGCTCTCGTATCGATATCCGTCATCCCACTTGTTTTTTAATCAAGTCTGTCACAGAGAGAGATTAGACGCTCTCCTTGATCCTCCCACAACAAACGATCCTCCGATCGATTCATTTCTTTGCTGTGTGATACATCCAGAACTGAATGTCGCGCCCTCCACACAACTTCTTCACACACTCAGATATCATTCACTTATTGATCACTTGAGGTTTTTGCGTACGGATCAATCACGTGGCTGTAACCACGGGTGAGTACAGTTACTTAAATCGTGTCATTGAGTAAAATTTTGAGTTACTTTCCATTTTCTGCTACTTTTTTGCATCTTGGAGACAAAACTTGCATTTTTTCTCGACTATATTTATTGGAGAACGTTAGTTGTGTGAAGCATCGGAGCCACAGAACATCTTCAACACATCGTCACACAGAAACAACCCATCGGGTCGACTGACACATTTTAGTGTTCACCAGAACAACATGACGACGACTCACTGCTGACCTCTGGTTTCACACAGGTTACAGCAGAAAGTCCAGTTCTTGTTCGACCCGTCTGTCCGCCCAACAAGCTCGCAGCACAGACTCTGTTGCTCTGTATACTTCCTCTGTGAGTCCACAGTTATAAAGCCGGCACTCAGAACTCACCTGGGATCTGTTCCCTGCGTGTGAGGTGAAGGTGATGTCACAGGTAATGAGGCAGTGTTGCAAAAAGTAATCCGAGGTCGTACTCGAGGAGAAGTGAAGATATCGTACTGAAATATTACTTTGGTGACAGCTGAAGTTACATATTCACACACGTCAACTTTGTGTGTCTGTTGTGAACTCCTCTACATGAACATTATTCTATGGGTGTGTGTGAGTGCCTGACACACACACACACACACACACACACACACACACAGAGCTTATCCGTCTTTACAAAGGGTAACCAGCTGTGTTGACAGAAGATGCTGATTCTCCATTCTCTTTCCCCACATCCTTCTCTTTCTGTTTAGTCCCCACTGCCTCACACACACACACACACACACACACACACACACACACACACACACCACACACACACACACACACACGCTCACCCACAAACACATTCACCAAGACTTTCAGGCAATGAATCTTGTCAGTTTTAATAAATAGTTACATCTTTCAAGCTGCTGACGTCGCACAGAGAGGGAGATCAGACAGAGAGAGGGGGGAGTTAGAGGGTGAGGGTGGGTGAGAGAGGAGAGAGAGAGGGAGGTGGAGGAGAGAGAGAGGGAGGTGGAGGAGAGAGAGAGGGAGGTGGAGGAGAGAGAGAGGGAGGTGGAGCGAGGGCATCTCTCCCGGCTCAACAATATAAAATCAAACTGAACATTGACTTATCTCTGCACTCTTTATGGACGAGAGAAAGACGCATGAGGAGGGCTGCAGCGCCTCGTATGATAACATTGTGTGTGTGTGTGTGTGTGTGTGTGTGTGTGTGTGCAAGTGTGTGTGTGTGTGTGTGTGTGTGGGTGTGTAAATGATGAATAGACTAAAAGTCAGAAGAAATGAGAATAAAAGAAGGAAACTAAGAATCAGCAAATAAGGTGTTCCTTATTCTATCATCTCAATACGTGTGTGTGTGTTTGTGTGTGTGTGTGTGTGAGAGGTCAAAGGTCAATGGATGGACTCCATGTGAGATCAGCCCTTTGTGTTAGTTTGATGACTGTGAGGCGGTCACAGTCTCCTCACAGATCTGATGATTCATGAATCGTTTGAGTCGTTTCGTTGCCGTTTGGCACATTTTGCTTTTATCGATTGAGCGACTTCTCCTCCGTGTTTATGCACATGAACGAGTGAACGCTCACTCAGCTGCTGTGTTTGCACCGTCTTATTGACTGAATGACGCAGACTGATGGACGGAGGCTCGGCACGCTTCATGACCGTTTATCACACTTTTCCAGGCGGTTGTTTTTATTTCTTGCAGACGTCCTGACGAGCTGCGTCCAGTCAGGATGTCACAGGGAAGTAAAACGTAACTGTGAGCTACAGATACGCTGGTAAGACGAAAGACTTTAATGTAGAAGTTTAAATGAAGCTTTCAGTGGTCGTCACGTCTGACGGCTGCTCGGATGCGAACACTCGAGTTTAAAGTGAAACTCTCTCCAAAATGCAACTGAGGCTTTTTTTGTGAATGTATACGAGTCAAACCTTCGTGTAAAATGTAGCGCTGTTGATATTAGCAGATAGCTAGGACTAGTTGATAGGCTCGGAAAAGCAGTTTTCAAGACTAGCACTCAAAAATAACAGACCACAGACCATGAGGTAAGTTGGAACTGCCAGCAAATGTATATTATCCTCAAAAATGGCAGTAGACAATACACACATAGGATATGGTACCAGACAACATATATATGGACAGAGAAATCTTGTATTCAAATCCCTCAACAACAAAATAAAACCTAACCTCAGGAAAATATTGTTTCTCCTTATTTCGCCCCTTTTAAATTTATATAAACCCTATATGAGTTAATAAATCAAGTTCAAGTGGGATGGGTTGTTATCTTAATTCTAGTTTCTGGTTTCTTTGAGTCGACTCAGTTATAGGTTCTCATGTCATTTCGGTTAGGCCTATTTTAGTCTTTCTACCCTTCAGTAGTTGATTTCACCAAATACCTCGATCTTTACAGCAACACAACAGTTTGCATTACCAATTTAGCACAAAATTAATGAAAACAGAAAATGAAACTTAACAAGACTACTGAACTTTCACAGATTGACATCAATCAATAAACTCAAATTTCCACAACTCTGTGTGTATACTCAGTCCTTTGATAGGCCCTTTAAAAGAAAGAAAAATCCGAAAGAATCCACTGCCTGCTGCAGCACTTAACTGAGGGTTTAGTCCTACCAAGAGTCAGGGGTATGAATCAGTGTCTTTATCGCTCCAATGTCGGTTGGTTCACACGCAGACTCTCATCTGCTGGGTTTCTCCATTGGGTAGCCCGCCATCTTCTTTTCCACACTGCGGTGGCAAACACCGAGCGATCCTCTCAGCTGGACATAAAACCTGCCCTGTTGTACAGCCGTACAACAGGGCAACATAAATAAACGTTTTAGCCTTGCATATTTCTTAATAAAAAGGTACACTTGAGCTGAACAGCATGTTCCTGATGTCCTTTTTAACTGCATTTTAGACATCAAGTCATGGATGGCAGCGAATTTCCTACAGCTCAACCAGGACAAAACAGAGGTTTTACTCATTGGTCCTGAAGGCCAGAAAGAGAAACTTTTACCAAAGTTAAAGGATTTTAAACCATCACAATCTGTAAAAAATCTGGGTGTGATTTTTGACTCTGAGCTCAGTTTTATTCCACACATCAAAAATATAACAAAAATAGGTTTTTACCATCTTAAGAACATAGCCAGAGTCCGCCCGTTTCTCTCTCAGGCCAGCACTGAGGTACTGATGCATGCTTTTATCTCTTGTCGTTTAGACTACTGTAATGCCCTGTAATGCTCTCTGGCCTTCACAAAAAAAGCATTTCGAATCTACAATTATTACAAAACTCAGCTGCACGAGTGCTGACAAGGACCAGAGGGCAGGAGCACATTACACCGGTTTTAAAGTCACTGCATTGGCTCCCCGTGCGTTTTAGGATTGATTTTAAGGTTCTTTTACTAGTTTTTAAGTGTCTTAACGGTCTTGGGCCTTCTTACCTATCTGACTTACTTTTACCTTATTGGCCACTGCGGACCCTGAGGTCCTCCGGCACCGGCCTTTTAACCACCACAGGTTAGTTCAAAAAAACACGGGGAGGCGGCTTTCACTTGTTATGGGCCCCGACTGTGGAACAGCCTGCCGGAGAACCTCAGGGTCACGGAGACTGTTGAGGTTTTTAAAAAGAGGCTCAAGACCCACCTTTTTAACCAGGCTTTTAACTGATTTTTAAATTCTTTTTAATTCCTTTTATGCTGTGCTAATCAGAGCACTTGTATTTATTTATTTATTTATCTTTTATTTTTTATCCTTTCTTAATGTTTTAATCTATCATGTTTAGCCTCTATGCTTTCTAGTTTTAGCCCCTCGTGCTTTTAGCTTTTACGCTTTTTGCCTTATTTTACTGTTTTAGTCTATCAGTTTTTAATCTCCAGTTTTCCTCAGGGGGGCCTGCCAGGCTAGGAGTGGCCTCTGGTCTGCCCGCGGGGGGTGCTGTCCCATGGACGGTTCCGGCCCGGGTGGCTAGAGGGCACTGCACCTTGGTGCGGGGCCTCCTGCCTACCCGGGTTGGGGTGGTCTCTGTGGCAGCGCTCCCTGCGACCTTGGACTGGGGTCTCTCCCGGTGTGGTTGCCCCCCCCCAAAGGTAGCTTCCTCTGCGCCTCAGGTCTCGCTGCTCCGGCCATGTCTCTGTGTTGACAGTTAGTGTTTGTATAGGTGTGAGTGTGTGTGTCTGTGTGTCTGTGTGCGTGTATGTCTGTGTGCGCATGTGTGAGTGTGTGTATGAGTGTGTTTATATTTGTGTATGTTTCTGTGCATGACTGTGGGGGTGGGAGGGTTGGGTTCTTTTAATTTTCTTCACCTGATTTTATTTGATCTTTCTCTTTTTGCTGCTGTATGTTCATCTCTGTAAGGCACTTTGCGATACTTTTCTGTATGAAAAGCGCCATATAAATAAAGTTTGATTTGATTTGATTTGATGTAAACAAATCTTAATTATCAACTCAGTCCGGACCGCGTAGCAACATGGCGGCGGCCGTGCTCCACACTTTACTAGAGAAGCTAACTTGAACATGCGTCTGCATGTAGCTTCTTAACTCGCTCTACACAAATAAAAACCCACAAAAACACTAAACAAAGTAATTCACGCTTAGCTTAGCCATTGGCACCCTCCATTGCACACCCAGCCTGACAACACAAGAGACAACATGCCAATCAACACAGAAAAGATCGTTTAACTCACCAAATCCTTGTTGAAAAAAAAACCAAAACACACCATCCAGCAATGCACACGGAAGGTGAACACAAATTAGGTAAAACCAAGCTTCACAATCCTCAAAAATTCACTTCTTTACACTTATTTTTTCCGTCTCTCCTGACTCAGTCTGCTACTCCTCCGGTTGCTTGTCTGTAGCGAACAGAGGCTTTCTCTCTCTGTTTCTCCTCTCTCTTCAGTGCGTGGCGCTGCAGCCACGTGATTGGCTGTTACCGCTGCATGCATTAAAGGAAAAGTACGCAAAGTAAAATAGCAGAACTGAACTATAAACTACTTTTTAATTAATGTAAATTGTAAATGAACTTTATTTGTATTTAATAATCATGTAACCTGTCACTTATTTATTGGTTTAAGGGTATATTAACCCTGGTTACAAAAAGCACAATTATGACGAAAGAGGCACTTTTAAGATTGATCGTAGTTTCGTTTTCGGGTCAAACTCATCTTCAATGGGAGTGCTACGGGCACTTTCACGCTAGCATCAAAATCTCTATTTTTAAAACACTAAGAAGGCTCGACACAACATGAAACTTTGTTCGTAGCATCACCAGGCTCAACTGAACCACATACACTCGACCCACACATGTCGATCCCCGAGTACGGATGGGCTGCCATGACGACGGCTAGAGGAACAAGCTACTGCTAACGTGAGCTGTTCAAAAACCTTCTTTTTAGTAACTCTGTGTACACAAACAATGTTCTCAGTGCTCGTGTTCATGTGTAGAGACCCTGGTGATACTACGAGCAAAGTTTCATGTTGTGTCGAGCCTTCTTACTGTTTTAAAAATAGAGATTTTGATGCTATCGTAAAAGTGCCCGTAGCACTCCCATTGAAAATGAGTTTGACCCGAAAACTGAAATACAGTGAATCTTAAAAGGGCCTCTTTCATCGTAATTTCACACGAAGGTTTGACTCATATACATTCACAAAAAAAGCCTCGGTTGCATTTTGGCGAGAATTTCACTTTAAAGAATCAGCTGCAGATGGAACGTTAGAGAATAAATATGTCAATGAGGGTCCTCACGAGTATAGCAGTACAAACAGTGTGTGTGTGTGTGTGTGTGTGGTGTGTGTGTGTGTGTGTGTGTGTTTGACGTAAGCAGCCCTCAGCTCTCGGCTGGCTGAGTTACCATGGTGACTGGTTGGCTGTGTTCTGCCCTGTGGCTGGGAGCACTTCTGGACTTCTTTCTGTCTGTCGGCGTGTCTCCATCCCTCTCTCTCTCTCTCTCTCTGTCTCTCTCTCTCTCTCTCTCTCACACACACACACACACACACACTCACACACACTCACGCACACACACACACACACACACACACACACACACACACACACACACACACAAAAGAGCATCTCCTCTGCTGAGAGCAAAGCAGCTTGAGGAAATGAGATTTGTTCTGGAGGCTGAGATGGAGTGACGGAGAGAGGCAGGCTTTCTCTCCTCTCTCTCTTCTTTGTGTCCTTTCAGTCTTTCTCTTCCCTCTTTCAGTCGATCCGTCCTCTCTCCCTCTCTCCCTCTCTCCCTTTGAAGCTTCTGATGTTTAATTCTAATATATACAGTACATATACATACGATGGACCGTGTTCCTCATGCGACCTACATGACATATTAAATATGCAGTGAGTGCTGATGAGGACGTGTGCGCACGCTGGAAATGAGACAAACATATTTATTCTTTTTTTTAATTAATGTTTATTGTCTTCTACAATGAAAACAATACATATACAATTGTATTGCAGAATACATATGAAGCAGCAGAAACACAAGAAAGATGCATCAACACATGACCCGATAACAAACTGTGGTTCACTTGGTACAAACCAGTCACAGTTTATTGTGTCAGTTTATTTTTAAATGATCAAATTACGTTTTAAAAGGTGCAATTTATAAGAATTCTCATGGAAAACATTCGATAATTAACTGAAATGATCAACAGACTGAGAGGAAACGTGACATCACAGACATGTTGTGTTGCAGATGTAACTTCTAAAGCTAGCATGCTAAGCTAACTCTGCTGGCCAGTCCTTTGTCGTACCGCTCTGATTTCCCAGTCTGCACCGCTAGCTGCACAGCTAACTGAGCAGCTACAGTTAGCATCAGTTAGCATCAGTTAGCAGTTACTCTGGGGATATGCTGCCCCGTTTGTTTGCAGTATGAATCTGAGAGGTGACTGCAGAAAAACGTCATATGATAAATATTGTGACTTCTGTTTCTTAATGTAAAAATTCAAACTGTTCAAATGTTTAACTGTAAAACATTATATCAACGAAAGCTGCAACCCTGAGCGATGAGCAGACGCAGGAGGGAAAGAGACACTCGACCTGTCATGTCTGCAACTGTGACAGTGCAGCAAAAAAGGTTAATGGAAAACATGGGAGAGGAGAAAGGATCATACATCCGGAGAGCCGAGCGTCCGACCTCGAGTAAAACTCCCGGGTGAACGATGTAATCATCGGCGGCCTTCTTCTGCGATCTTCTTCTTAAGAGGTTCCTTAAGAAAACCCTACGTCAGATTCATCAAGTCTCAGAATTGTTCGCATCTGTGTTCCTACATTGATGAATGCAACCTCCTCGTACATTGAGAGCGCGTGCCAGGTGAGTCTAATTAACATAGGATTAGCATAGGTAACCGCCCATTAAGTGTGTGGCTGCATAGATCTATAAGAACCGGTCGGTTACTAATTGATGGCGTGGTTTCCAATTTACTTGACTGATGTTAAATCATTGGCACATTTAATTTATTTTAGAATCTAGAATTCTCTGTAAATTACCAAAAATATGAAATGAATAAATAAGTAAATAAATAGAATTAGAATTATCACTGTAATATTGTATTTAATTGAAGTGCACAAGAGAAGAAAACACAACCATGCCAACATGTCGGCACTGCGTAAGCGTACTCCTGAGTGTTCGTAGGATTTGTTCTTACGTAAGAATAAATCCTGGATAAGAAAAAAATTATGAATGCCACAATCTTCGTAAAATCTTCGTAAGTGGGACAAATTTGTTCGTAAGAACGGTTCGTGAATGAGGTCCAATGTCTTTATCTCACCTGAGTCCTGTTTGTGCCTAAACAAATAAACCATAAACGCGTGATTGTGTGTGTTTCAGATTAAATCTGCCCTCAGTGACTTCACATTATAAATAAATGCCACCGTGTGTCCTGCTGGAGGGTCGGCGTTTAATCTGGAGGAATACGTCTGAATGAAGCCCGTGAAGAGCTCTTCTAACAGGGTTTCACAGGCTCCACCTCCACCTCCACCTCCACCCTCCACACAAGAGCTACACGTCTGTGTTCAGTCAGTCCGGATGAGGCTTTCAGCCCTGTGGGAGCTGCTCCTATAAACGCAGCAGGGACACCATTCACTCTCTCTTTCCTTCACCTCCAGTTGAAATCTGCTCTAAAAGGCTGAAACAGCTCTGATTGAGGCGGCGCAGACCGTGTGAGAGTCCTGCGTGTTAAACTCCATGACTTCATGTTCAGTGGTTTAATGAAACTGCCTTCCTCACAGCAACTGATGAAGACTTGTTTCATTTCAAAGCTTTCATTTTTTCATTTTAATTAAAACATTGAATTTGAATCTTTTTAGAAGAATGACTTCGGAATATTCTGCATTGATTGGACGTAATAAACGGCGAGAGAAGAGAAAAGTATAAAACATAATTGAGAAACCATGTCAGATATCGCAGCATGTAGAGAAAGTTAATAAAGTGAATGCTCCGTTAAACTTCTTTGAATTCTCTTCCTCCTTCTCGACTTCAACAAGCTCCCACTCAACTCGTCTTTCCAGTGTGTTAGTCTCTCTCCCTCGGCTGTTTTTTAACTGCTGCTCTGAATAAATAAATGCTAAATCAACCCTCTCTCGATGTGGTAATTCAAAGCACTGAGGGCCGGACTGAATTTTAAGGCGAGCTGAGGAGGCGCAGACTTTCTCTCCCGGATCCAGCTCCGGGCTCAAGGATCAACGGAGCAAACAGCTGCAAAGAGCGAAACACGCAATGTGAAATTCACAACAATCGGCCGACAACCACGTAACAAACACTCACATGTAAAATCACTAAATATACAGAAATCATACGAGGACACACAGCAGCATCCATGTAAACAAACACCCACGTGCAGTTAGACCACACTGCACACACACACTGCCGCTGCACACAGGTATACAACACACACACACACACACACACACACACACACACACACACACACACAATGCCCGTGACATCTTTGACACGACGTAACAAACAAATCAATGGGTGTTCCTGCAGACGGGAACATGAGAGAGATGTGTCATCAGGCATGTAGATAAAGACACAGGAAGCACACACACACACACACACACACACACACACACACACACACACACAAGCACACAAACACACTCATGGACACACACACACAAAATATGCAGAGATCAGCAGAAAACATATGAAATCTTTGACAACAATAACAACCCTCCCTGAAAGATGCTGTTCTGGCAACTCAAGTCCTTTGAGGAGAGAGCGAATGTGTGTGTGTAAGAGTGTGAGAGTGTGTGTGTGTGTAAGAGTGTGTGAGAGTGTAGGAGTGTGTGAGAGTGTGTGTGTGAGTGTGTGAGAGTGTGTGTGTGTGCGTGAGTGTGTGTGCGCGTGTGATTGTGTGTGAGTGTGTGAGTGAGTGAGTGAGAGTGTGTGTGTGTGTGCATATGTAATGTGATTTTTGTAAGTTGACCATTAAAAACCTGACGAAGACGAAGACAATTGTCACTTACTCAATGAAACATTTTAACACACTTGAGGAGAAGTTTTATTTGTGTTTGTAATGTTGGCGTCCATGTTGGAGAGGAAGTGACACACAAAGAGACAAAAACACAACGATACAGAGACGAATGTAGAGAAGAAGAGACGGAGAGCAGCAGAGGCCTGTCGGATATTTCTCCTGGTCATCCATCGGAGATGTTGTTTAACAAAACACAGCAGTCCACAATCGATTAGCTGACATTTCCAAAGCTAACACACACGCACACACACACACACACACACACACACGAACATCTATTTGTTTTTTCGAGCCACTGCAGCAGGTCACCATTGTGAAAAGAAATGGCCGAGGTCTGATATTAGTGTAGCAGCTGAAAAGCTTTACACACACACACACACTCACACTCACACACACACACACACAGATATATGAAGTGAAACATTAAATAACCCTGTAGTTACGAGGGAGGTTTTCAAAGAAAAAATGTTTACATGCTCTCCGACAGCAGAAAATAGCTTTGAGCTGCAGTTTAATTAAGTTTATATTGTTCAAAGTGATGTCGCTTCTCTTAATAAGCTCATTTACTTGTTTTAATGTACAAACAGCTTTGTGACGGCGCTGCCACGCCGTGTGCTGCAACATGCAGTTACATGGAGGTAAATAGGCAAAGTCTGTGTTAAAGGAGTGGATCTAATGAAGGTGTGTTCAGTGTGTCTGTAAGAAGCAGTGAGATAGATATTTGTTTTGGTATTCAGATGTATATGAAACTAGCTGAGTTAGCTTAGCACAAACACCTCCTCTGCTTCAGTGCTCAGTCGTATCTTAGTAGTACAGTCACTCACAGGCTGTCACCATCTTGGCTTTTGGAGCCAGACGTGACCATATTTGGATGAGGGGGCGGAGCTGTGGAGGATCTGAGATCGGACACGCCGCGGCAGTAACTTGTCAGTCACAAGGTCTGAAGGTTTTTTTGTGTATTTTACACGAAATGGAACCAAAATGTACAAACTGAACATCAGGATGCACAAATGAAGACTTGAAACTAGAGACAGAGGCCATGAAATCATCAGGAAACAGTTACTGAGGTAATAAATCAAGCAGGAAGAAACACGTACAATCTGACTTCTTCTGGTAAATCGGTGGAGTCGCCCCCTGCTGGCCATCAGTAAGAATGCAGGTTTGAGGCACGTCTACATTGGCTTCTCTTCCGTGTGCAGTCAGCGGTTTGCACGCTGATTCAAACTATACCCTCAGAAGTTTCTGATGGAGTTACTCTGGCTGAACGTGAAGAAGTCAGACTTCATGTCAAGAAAGGACAAAAGAAGTCAAACACAAAACAAAGAGCAAGAAACTGTAAAAAGAAGACGGAGCGAGGATTGAAGGAATTAGCCTTCTGTGCAGCGCTGCTATCACTGGCTCTCAATATGCAACTGATGATTTATTGATCCGTCCAGCATTAAGCTCTTTGTGGTCCAAAATACTGACGGAGGAAGAGAGAGGGAGAGAGAAAAGGATGAAGAGGGACTGATGATGGAAGAGAAAGACACGAGCGTGAGCCAAGAGAAAGAGATGGAGTGTGAATAAAGATGGAGGCAGACAGAGTGAGGAATGAGATAAAAAGCGTGGACCGGTGGAGGGAGAGAGAGAAGGTGACATGAAGGGTGGAGCAGAGGACAGAGAGATGGAAAGGAGACGGAGGGAGGGATGGATGTCCAGGTTGAAAGTGGAGGTGTCAGAGAGGCGAGCGATGACAGCGATAAGCATTCTGAACTGCGATGTGATCAGTGACATTTCAATCAGAGGCCGACGTGTTGTTGGAATGTATCTCCACATTCTCTCCTTCTTCTCGGAGGGTGCAGTAAAAATGAAAGAAAGTGTCATAAAGTTAATGGAGAATGACACTAAAATGTTATATTTCTCCGCGCTGCCCTCAGGACATTCTGCCTCTCTAACACAAAGGCCATGGAGGAAGTCGTTCCCACAACATGTGACATTAAAGCGCTCCATCAGAAACATTATGTTACGGTCTCTGACTCTGGGAAACCTTTTTTCCTCCTGACGACTCCGACCTGTAAAAAAATGTTGTAAGCAAAGAGCCAAACCGCCGAGGAGGCACCGTGGAACAGACGCAGTGTAACACTGCTAACATCACATAGCTAACCTGATAACACTAACTGGGCTGGACCAGATGATCCAACCTCAGCAGTCATGTTGCTCCAACGCTAAAGAATAAAGTTATCTGCTTTCTGGCCAAGAGTTAGATGAAAAGCTCAGTAACAGGTGTTTACTTCAAGGTAATTTGTCCCCACCAAGAAATACTCAAAACCTTGATATAGTTGCACTTTTTAGTTACAGAGCCGCTGTTTCTCCATGAGGAAAGGAAGCAGCTGAGGTGGTTTGGACCTTTGAACAGGACGCCTCCCGACTGGATCCTTCTCATTACCCTCCTGTAAACCCAAAGTCTCGGGTGCATGTTGTAACATGTTGCATGTGAAATACTTGTAGGATTGTTGGGGATGATGTAAGTTCACAACCCAACAACATCCAGGACACATTTCTAGTCATTTTATGTTACATATAAAATCCTTGACTTCATTTCCCAGAGTTCAGTTTCTTTGTAATATACCCCAGATTTATCCAGCAAATGCAAAACGCTTTCTCACTAAATATTTATTTTTAGTACGTTTCTTTCTACTATGGCAACAGTGGAACATGTCGATCAGATAACATGTTGCATCTTTCAGCAGTTCTGACAGTCAGAACCGCCCCGAGAGGAAGAGAGTCCGATAAAGAGTTGTGCTAATCCAGCCTGGTTTAAAGGCAAAATGTAAAAATATGACTCGATAATCTACATGAAATCACAGATTGTTGCGGCTGCTTCTTTCCAGAGACCCGTTTCCACCACAGTGTTCAGAGCCGACAGCGGGCCGGACCACCGAGCTGGACTCTGTGTTTACGTCAGTGATGCTCGGTGCTCACATGCAGTCAGATGGACGGAGGTAACTTGATTTCAAGCTCTTGATGTGAAGGAGTCGACCATATTAGCGTCACCATCTCGTTGTCGTTTACAATCGTCTTTTCACAAAAAGTATGAGATGCACTATGTGTTTTTAGATAAATAACTGAAGGAAAACTTTCCTTTTGTTGTGCAACCCTGTGCTGAATAACGATCGACGATTTATGCACCAGACTTCTGGCAGGACAGATGATACGATGTCTGATTTCTGTCAGTCCTCCACCAGCGCATCTTCACCGACGTCAAGAGCACCTTCACTTTGAAGTGGAATTATTTAAGAGTACTTCAATCTATTTTTTTTATGACTGAATTGTGTCCTGGCAGAGTTCAACACGAATACAAAGCTGCGAATCAAACACTGATGACGGACGGGTGCCAGGAAGTTATCACTGTGAATTTATGTGGATTGGAGCAGAGACGTGTCGTTGGCAGATCGTGGAGTGGAGGAGGGCTACCAGAGCGGCGCCAAACACACCGACAGGCACACTGGCACTGATGACACACACACACACCACACACACACACACACACACACACACACACACACACACACACACAGTATCTGGATTCTTGGCTGAGGTGAGACAGTTTTTCCCAGCTCCTGCTTGGCTCAAAGTATTTCTGGGAGATTAACTTGTTCAGAGGAGATGGGCGCTTGGTTTCATGCAAATTATACACACACACACACACACACACACACACACACACACACACACACACACACAGAGGAAATATTGATCAGGACAGATGTTAGCATGCTCCACACAGATCTGATTTGTCAGCCCTGGTCGGGGAGCTGACACCGGGTCGTCGGGGTCGTACCAGATTTGTTCCAGCTGTTGTATCGACACACCCGACTTTCTCCAGCTGCTCTGCGCACGTCATATTCTCTCTTATTCCTTCCTTCCATGTCCCATTTTTTCTTCCGTACCATACTGACTCCTCAGTTCTGTATCTTTTGAATGTGACTCAGCAGCTTCTCGCCAAAACCTTCAGTTTACCTTCATCCCTCTTCTAAACTTTGAGTCCTTGGACGAGACTAAAAACCCAAATTGCTCCCTGTGGGCAGGAAGCGCCTGACATGGCAGCCTCTCCACTAACTGTGCATGTGTGTGTGTGTGTGTGTGTGTGTGTGTGAGCTGTTGAATGACAGTCAAATTGTAAAACACTTTGTCCATTAATGGCAGAAAGCTGCGGTCCTTTGACCGTTTTCACACAGTATGAAATTAGAGAGGCCGTATCGTCTGTAACGCACAGAGCGGTGTAGTTACAGGGATCAGCGCCCACTAAAGCCAGCTGTTTCCAGCTGTTTGCAGCTCAAGACCTTCATACTGAATCTGAATCGCTGAATCTGCACCAGCACTGCTGTTATAAAATGTGCCCTGGGGTATACAACAGGAAGATTCAAGTCCAAACTACTGTGGAATTGAGAGACGGAGCCAAAGTCTTCTTCTGCTGGCAGCCATGAAGGTTTGGAGCTCAGCAGCAGACATAGCAATGTGGCTACGACAATCACGGTGGAATGGCTGTATTGTGCAGACAGCCAATTAGACCATCCAGCTGTTAAAACTGCATCCAAACTGCAGAGGAGTAAGACTCTGTTCTGGAAGTTCACAGACATGTTGCCAATGGCGTCATGCAAGTCAGTCAGCGGTCCCGATGTGTTCTCAAAACAGACATCTGAGAGCAACACGGACTGAAATTCACAGCTTCCTTGATTCTTACCGGCTGTGTGGGTGAGAGTGCAGCGAGCGGGAAGCAGAGATGTGTGCTGGCATGTGCTCGGGGCGAAGACGTGTCGATCATTTACAGTGAGGCACAAAGAGGTCAGGATCCTCAGTAGATGAATAAAGATAAAAAGAGGAGAACTGAGGTGTTCTGACTGAGACGGTGACAGGTGTTAAACCCACACGACTGCTTACAACGCAGCCAGAACCGCGGCGCCTCCGGCAGCCCGGAGCTCCGGGAAGTGATTTCAGTTTTGGCTAACGATGCTCAGTGTTGCTCTGCGTGAAAACCAGCTACACGATCCAGCTACTCATTTAAAAAAATTGTTTTATAAATATGATAATATTCCAACAAGCATTACAAGTAAATCACATGCCTGAGGCAGGTGAAAGGAAAGAGGTCTCTGGGATTATCATGTTCCAGAGAACGAGATGGAAACATGTGTGCCGCTACGCTGATGATGAGCAGCTTTACATGCCAATTAGTGAATTATGTGTCACATTTAAATATGACCTTTATTCAAGTTATGGTTGGTTGTTTTCAGGCGTTCCTGGATTCTCCTCAACATCTCAGCTCCTTTGTATACCTGAACGTGAACGCAGTCTGGAATCCAGTAATTCCATTTTTTGTTTGAATAATCAAGGAGTGCTACGGGCACTTTTACGATAGCATCAAAATCTCTATTTTAAAACAGTAAGAAGACTCGACACAACATGAAACTTTGCTCGTAGTATCACCAGGGTCTCTACACATGAACACGAGCACTGAGAACATTGTTTGTGTACACAGAGTTACTAAAAAGAAGGTTTTTGAACAACTCACGTTAGCAGTAGCTTGTTCCGCTCGCCGCCGTCCTGCCAGTGGAGAAGTGTCGATCTCAGAATGTGACGTAACCTGGAGGACAGTTAAGGTGGAACTTCTGTCTTCCAGCAACAACTATCTACGCCAGATCTCATGTGACTTTTCCAGCTTTTGATTTTAGTATTGTTTGTTATATGAGGCTCCTTTTTCAACTTCAAGGTCAATATTGTTTTTCACTAACGACAAAACAACTAATTATCCTGCATTTATATGGAACTAAGCTTTAGGAGCGTTCCACCTTAACTGTCCTCCAGGTTACGTCACATTCTGAGATCGACACTTCTCCACTGGCAGGACGGCGGCGAGCGGAACAAGCTACTGCTAACGTGAGTTGTTCAAAAACCTTCTTTTTAGTAACTCTGTGTACACAAACAATGTTCTCAATGCTCGTGTTCATGTGCAGAGACCCTGGTGATACTACGAGCAAAGTTTCATGTTGTGTCGAGCCTTCTTACTGTTTTAAACATAGAGATTTTGATGCTATCGCTAAAGTGCCCGTAGCACTCCCATTGAAGGAGGAAACTGTTAGGAGTTTAATCTTCATGAACTCTGGTAAACAACAGCTGGATTTGAAATGATGCCATTTCCAGCCTCAATGCAGAGTCGAGTTCATGCACCCACTCAGGTTGCACGCTACTGCCTGAAGATTTCAGCTAATTAAAAGAAAAGGTTGTAAATAACCTTTTTAGTATTGCAGGTTTTTGTCATAAATAACACACTGAGAGCTGGTGAAAGGTTTGAGGTCAACAGGAGATATAAAGTATCCTGAGGGGAGCCTGATGATGATGATGATGTCATGGTTGTTTTACAGGAAAAACCGGGAGATCAGCAATGAATGTCTCAATGTGTTCGACTAGGTGCAAAATCAAGAGCAATTATGTTCATTTAAAATTCAAGAATCCAAAGCGAGTCCAGTTAGTCTCGACTCGACTCGACTCGACTCTTCTGGACCATCCAGGAGTCGCTGAGCTGTCAGTCGGGACTGAAGTGTCTCACAGTGACTCGACCAGATCAGACCACAAACAGCCCTACATACTTTAGTCCCAACATGTTACCGACCTTGAAGTTAAACCACAGCTGTTTTATGGCTCAAAGGTTGAAACATGACCAAAAATTAAACATGTTATTGGGGCATAATATCACGTAATCCTTGTCCACAGGGCAGAAGCTCCGGTTTTCATTTTTCATGCTTATTTTTTCCTGAGACTTCGAACTCGGTGTCGATGGATCTGAAAGCCGAGCAGAGACACGCTTCCTGTTTTCTGCCAAATGTAAGCAGGCGCAGCTGTGCACCGCCTGCCCTCGTTCCCCCGCTGCACACCCGGAGCATTTAGCCTGAGAACGCTGCTGCTGAAGATAATCACACCTCATTTTTTGGTGATGGGGCATTTCAGGAAAAGCTTTTGAATTTGAATAGCATGATCAGGTCACTGGAGGAAGCCTGAACAAAGACACACGAGGAGTGTTTTCAATCCACAGATTATGTGGCGCTGCTTCACTTCACGCTGCTGCTCCACAGCTCCACAATATTCATTGTGTTCTTTTGTTTTTTTTATTTTGATTAACAAGAGGCACATTTAGTAGAGCACCAGAAACCTGAAGTGTTACTTTGAAAGGGAACAGTGGAAACAATCACCTCCGTGACTGAAGGACTGCTGACATTCAGCAACACTTTGTGTTTGCAAAGTTTCAGGCAACATTTTCTTTTATGGAATTCTCCAGTTTAGAAAATAATCTTTCTAGATTTCTGTAAAAGTTTCTCCTGCATGCCAAGATTTTCACTTGTTCCTATTGTGACTCATTTAATGATGTCTGTTGATGAGCCACGTAGTTTTATTACATCCCGTCACGTATTTGTCCTTCTGTTTTCTTCCGGTTCTTTGTTTCTTTGTCTCTCGCATCAGAGATCTTTATCTCACTGAGGTCACATAAACACTTGATTTCCAGCACAGTTGCACAAAGTAGTTATTTTCTAGCAGAGCATCAACGAGGTGGTATTCTCCTCTCAGTCAATTACCTTCACCGCTCTGTGAACAACAGCTTGCTTGTCATGATTCTCGCTGCAGTTGTGGTTCATTGTATCCACTGTGCAAACACTTCTATCCATGAAATGAAGCCAGAGACGATAACACGTTTTCATCAGGCCAAAAACAAAATCTGAATCTGTTCGACTGTTCACAGAACTCCACACCACATCACACGTAATTGAACACGACGTCTTCAGACTTGTTGGTTTGGCACTTTCCTGGAAATGTGCCCATATTTCTGTCTATCAGTCTCCTTCTCCCTTTTTAAAATATAAATGATGTGTGTCAAACTTCCTACGTGCTCTGTCGAATGGATTCTTTAACAACAGGAACACCAGCTGCTGGTTGCAGATTTGAAAAGTCACCGGCGCAGAGTCTTCTGGCGCCGCTTTAATCCAGCAGTCTGTGCTGGAAGGCCTCCCTGCGGTCTGACGCCTTCACTGCGGCGTGGCGTAAAGTGACTGAAACATGTCACCCGCTGACGTCTCACTCATCAGCTCAAAACCACTCCATTATTTATTGAAAGCACTACAACACAGTGGGGGCAAACGGCTGCGTGACAGGTTTCTTGAAGACACAATTCTTAACAAAGAATTAGCCTGACAAACGCACACAAGGCCAAAAAAACACAAGACAAGACAAATCAAAGCACGAGCAAATCAAGGCTGAGTAAAACCCGACTCAAGTGCAGCGTTTGAAAGGCCAAGTGCCCTGAATAATGTAACAGCCTTTATCCTCTCTGCAGGCTCACAGGGCACTTCTTAACATTCTTTAAAGATGCTTTTCAATTAAGCCTGACTTGGTGGTGGCAATGTGTATGCTAATGTGTGCATGTTTGTGAAGTGAAGTGAAGTGAGTGTGTGTGTTTCAGAGAAAGTGACAATTACACAGCGAGGAGCAGAAACCTCAGAGTGAATAAAACGAACGCGCCTACATTAGACTGACCAACTCTGTTCAGTCTGCAGAGATAAAGACGCTCTGCAGCTAATGTCGCTTTGTTTTTACCTCATTTACAACCGAACAGAATTTAAACTTGTTGAAACTTCTTTTTAACACAAGCATCAGAATAAATGTTTGTGCAGAACCAGCAGTGAGTTAAATCTCACATTTCTCTTTATGTTTAAAGATACGTTTGTGTTCCTCCTTAAAAATATAATATAATAGTGTCACGTTTACAAATGTTGGAACGCCAAGTGGGGTAATAATGACTGGAGACAAGAAAACACATAGTATAAAAGCAGGAAATCCACATGATGAGGCTGAATGTGTAGATGTGTGTGTGTGTAGATGTGTGTGTGTGTAGATGTGTGTGTGTGTAGATGTGTGACTGAGGTCAGCAGGCAGCAGGGATCGATCTGTTCTTTTAGCAAAACTATGATTTTTACAAATTTCACTTCTGTAAACTGCAGTCCAGTCGTTGCATATTTATTATCGCTAACTTGACCCGAGAACAAGAACATTTTGTGATCACAGGAAGGAGAGAGAGCCGTGAGAGGATCCGCAGGAATATCACACATTTCAGCTTCATTTCATATCCGATTAATAAATATTCAAGAAGTTTTTCTGCTGCACCTCCAAACGCTTCGGTCCCGCACGACACAGCCATGTGTTGCTCTTCCTGCTGCTCTTGCATGGTTAACTGGATGCATTTTAATTTATTAAAAACTGATTGCCTTCTCACAATCTTCAGCAGCCCCGAGTCAGTACATCCCGGTGCCATCGGGCCAAACCTACGTCCTTATCAGAGGACGCTCTGACATCGGACCTGTTTGCTTCATGTAGATGAATTTGGTCCAAATGAAGCAGAGGCATCAGAAAGTGAAGTTCAACTCAGTTTAATTTATAGGAGAAACAAAGACAACCGGTTCCTACTTTGGCATTTAGAGGAAAGTTGATTTTCGAGTTCTGTTCCCAACTCGCAGCTTGTTCGAACTGACCTGCGATCAGCATCGTTATTGGACACGTTTGGAAACGTGTCATTTCAAACAGACGAGCACTGATGAGGTTTCTCTCGATGACCGACTCTTAAACCTCACGGTGAGTCACGAGAGTTTACAGCTGCTCTCCTTCTCTACGTCCTGCTTCACATTCAGTCCAGGTGTCCACAGAATCTGTCACTGAATACTGAGCAGCGCCCCTGAAACACCTGAGAGATGAGCACCTTGCTCAGGGGCACCTCAGAAGTAAACAGTGGAAGAGCCAAAGGAATAACTCCTTCATGCTCCATACTAATGTTTCCACAACCAGACTGAATCAGGACAAATATTACAGATCATCCAACAAAACTCATTCAGACACAACGACCTGCTGACCTCGTGGTTCAGACGGGTCACAGTGGTGACACCAGGTCCTGGTTCTGACCGTCACTCTCTTCATTTGTTGATGTCTTTGTCTTTCCTCACTGTTTTCTGTCTTATCCTGCCCACAAACAAGGACTTTAATCTCCCAGATGTTAACAAAGTGAATCAACAAAGCTGTGATGTGCAGCCTTGGATTAAAAAAAGAAAAGGGACAAAGAAAACAAAGTGAATGAAACAGCTGCAGCACATTATCACGTCAGCAGAGACGTTCATCCATCACCATTGTATCTCCGAGCACACAGGAAGCGTCGGCTCCGTCGGCTGGCAGGTGCTCGCCAAAAAAAGTCAACTATTGTTCTCAATCTGTGCCCGAGGTACATCAAACTGTGGGTAACCATGGCAACGACAACTCTGCTGGATGCTGCACGATCTGATAACAACAACTCTCACTTCTGTGGATTTAACCGTGAATAAAACTGATGGTGAGTTAACTTTGGAAAAGACAAATAAAATAATTGGATCTTGACTTGAACTCAGTGTTGAGTTATCAGTGGGATTAATGTCACACGTGTTTCATTTCATACGTGAGCGACCGCTCAGCTCGTTCTCTGAGGGGCGTCGTTAAAAAAGTCCAGATCAGCTGACCTATCCCGCCATGTTGTGATGGAAGGGGTGTGGCTTAGTCGTATCGCAGATGTACAGTGTGATCTGTATCATCTGTCGGGGTCCAACTTTAATTTGACGAGCTTCTGAATAATTACATCGAAACTTCGTCCTCACGCTGCAAAGAACTCGACCTACACCTCCCAATCTCATCCACACACACAGCCCACTTGAGTTTTAGTGGAATGAAGCTCCTGATGTGTGTGTGTGTGTGTGTGTGTGTGTGTGTGTGTGTGTGTGTGTGTGTGTGTGTGTGTGTGTGTGTGTGTCATGCATAATGTTCATGCTCTTGTTAAGCTCTGCCAAATGTTGCTCTCTGTTTCCTTGCTTGGGCTCAGCCTGTATATATGTGTGTGTGTGTGTGTGTGTGTGTGTGTGTGTGTGTGTGTGTGTGTGTCCGTCTATAAATCCACTGGTTCCTCTGGAGGAAGGCCAGCTAGGCTTCTGCTCAGAACATTATCCGTCCCTGTGCTGCCGTGGAGCTGGCTAACACATACATGCATACAAATACAAACACACACTGAATCAATGACAAACAATCATGTTCACCCACACACACACACACACACACACACACACACACACACACACACACAGTAGCAGAAGCATAGACGTCTTACAGAGGATTATTGAGTGTCGGTGTGCAAAAACACCAATAGGTTGAATGTTTACGTTTCAATTCTCATTTCTTCTCCGTGTGTTCATGGATTGCTGTTGTCACACCGAACACGGCTGGATTTTATCCAGGTGTCACGTTTACAAATGTTGACAGTCGTGTTACCGACGTACGAGGGGCTGATGACGACGAGGGAAAAGAACAAACGTCGGATAACGAGCCAAAAACTTCCACCTGATGGAGCGTGATGCTACTGAAATTAGCTGAATGTGTTGTGCAGATAAAACTCTGGTATTCTCAGATGCGGAGCAGCTCTTCACTCTCAGCTCGGCTGCTTCTTTCTGAGGGGTCAGATCCTGTAGCAGCTCAGCTAGCATGAAAAGCTGCTAAGCTGCTATCGCTCTCCAGAGTCTATGCTTAAGGAGCACGACTTGCCCCGGTGGCCTGCGGAGGTTTCGTCATCATCGCTGCACAGATAACCCGCTGACAGACTCCCTCAGGTGGAGCTGCTGTCTCCATGTCAGATACTCTTTGTAAAACCGCACACACTCTTGTTTCCGTTTCTCCGTGTTGGAGACCAGCGGGGGCTGTTGAACAGGAGGGGACTGGACCCAACAAGCCCTGGATGAAACCAGCTGGTACGAGGAAGTGTGCGAAAACAAGAAAGCGTTGTGTGTGTGTGTTCACATGTGCTCCTGTGTGTGTTTTAAGCACCTCTGGGTTTGTTTCTGTTCATCTCCGTCACACAGAGCACAGAGAAGTTGGACTCAAGTGGAGGAGGTGGCTGATCAGAAGCAAGAAGAGGCAAACTGAGCTGACACATGAGACAAAGACTGAACTGAGAACTGGACTTCAGCACAGACTACACTGATGAGGGAAAGAGCTGCAGGTGGAGAAACAGGAGAGGAGCTCACAGTGAGAACAAGGCGAGGCTGACGCAAGGCAGGCGTGGAGGTTCAGGAGGGAAACGGTTCAAACTGCAGAACAAAAGAGCCAGAAAACACATTAGACCCAGACAGATGTCAGGACCAGAACACTTTATATGAGGAAACACTTCTGTATGTACCTGAGTGTGTTTTCAGGAGTGTGTGTGTTCATCTGCACTTCCCCCCTCAGTGTCTCAGCAGGTTTATCATGCTCAGGCTTTAATCTCTGCTTCTACTCTGATTCACACACGGATGAAGGATCCAGGAAACTTCCTGCTTCACATTCACACCTGGGAGCTTCCTGGTGCCGCGCTGGTCCAGCGAGCAGCGAGGAAAACGCCTCACCGCGCCATTTTCACATGTTTAAGTGGAAGATATAAAACTTTCTGTGCATCTGGAATACTTTCTCACACATTTGTTAAAGTATGTTTTAGTTAGTGCTTCTCTCTACTTTTATTGTGACCAGTCTCAGACGCACCTGTGCACCAATCAAGCTGCTTAATCAGCATCCTGATGTGCCGCACCTGTCAGGTGGACGGATCGTCTCACTAACTGGGATTTTAACAGCCAGTTTAAGAGGAATGAACCTCATGTGTTCACAGAAAAAGTCTTGTGGTGAAAAATGGGATTGAAAAGTTTGTGGACATCCTTCTCTCGGTTTTCATGATCTGGATTAGTTCTATTGGCTCCAATTAAGACAAATCTTAATGTTTCAGCATCGACAATATCAGATAATTATGTTACACCCATGTTTATTTAGGTTACACTTTCAGTTGTATGCTCTGTTTGGAAGAGATCTTGTTTTGTTCCACCTGCTTCTCTCCTTGAACAGAAGTCTGTGAGGCTGTTGAACATGTTGTGGTGTGAACAAACTCATGTGGTCACATGATCAAACACTTCTTTGTGGAAGCTAAGCCGGCATCACAGCTACAGGATGCTAACAGGGGAAAAAGTACAGTTCCATTTTAATTTAATTCATGTAATATTGACGCGTTTAGAAAGACGGCTGTGTAGAGATGCTTATTGTTCAGACAACAGGAACATGATTATCTGCCCAGTTTTTTACTAACTGGAGACTAATTGATGACAGAGACGCCGTCTGACTGCTGTGATTGGCTTCAAACCTGCTTATCACGTTGATTATCACGTCGACAAGCCGGCAGTTTCAACTTTCACATTATTTCCTTGCGAGGTTGCGTCATCCTCTGATACTTTTATCACAGTGATCCGATTTGCATGATGCAACGCGATGACACGGTACAGACAGACGGCGTCGCAAAGTTTCTATTGCAGAGAGTCTTCAACAATTACAGTTCAGGGCACAAATGGAATACATTAACTCAGAGTTCAAACACACTTACAACATATAATGACCTTCGTCCTGAGTCTGATGATTCGATCGACGACTTCGGTGTTATTGTCACGAACATCTGCTTCAACACCGTGTGGAGAAGCAGGACCGGATGGAGACGCTATAAGTGTCACAGTCTTCTGTTCCTGCGTCGTGTTCACGTTGTGTTGGTTTCAAGGTCTCACCGGCTCGCGACCAACAGGAAAAAGTTAATTTTTTTTTATTTTTCACAAAACAGGCTTTTAGAAACAAACTGTAAATGTTTGGGTTGAATCCACACGGCTGAATTTAATTTTTAACTCCTTAATTCCACCGGATCCGTGTTCGGTCCGTCTCCGATCCGCCACAGCAGCTCTAGTCTACGTGTCTACTTCCACCGCTGCGCTGCGTATCTGCTCCGCTGCAGCTCCGGGACAATAAACAGGAATTCTGCTGCTGCAAATTCAGCTGGATTCAGCACAGAGCAGACAGGAAGTCAGTCATGGAAACAACAACATTAACATCCGGTTAATTTATAATAAAAATCTCAAAAAAGAGACAAACCCAAGCACACGTGTGATTCTGTAGACATCGTGGGAACTCTTCTGTCCGGTGGGCTGACGGACGGCGGAGCGGCGCTCCTCCTCCGGCGCTCTCGGTGTCACACAGGAGCTCGACTGACAAACTAAAGTTAAGTTAATTTGTTTGTTTTATCCAAACAGTTCAGTAAATACATAAATGAAGAGCTTATGAATATCAGACTTTGTGTTGCTTTGTTTCCCGCGGCACCGATCTCGTGACTTCTGTGTACCATCACACCTCTGATCTATGATATTCCAACATGTTCAGAGTTATAATCAATCAAGATTATAGATCATAGGCTCCATTTGAAATGTGCACACGCTAAAAAGTACAATATAAAGTCAAAAACCAACCAATCAGGAGAGAAAACCACCCAACAGTGAAATAACTGCATCTGTTCTGTGCTGTCTCCACACCGGGTCGGTTCTGACTGATGTTCTGTGCAGATTCAGAGCAGGATCACATATTAACAACTTTTTAAATCACTTTTCTAATTAGATCTTCGCCCTGATGACGGCTGAACTTTTCCCTCTTGGCTCTAATTGGTCGAAGGTTTGGTGGAGGACTGACTCGGATCCAAACATCCTTTGAAATAATCTCAGCATATTTTCAGCGTTAGCGGCTCTCGCCCCTGTATTTCATCAGAAGTAGGTACATAAACAATTCATACCTTCACGTAGCGCTGATGGCTTTCACCCCGGGCCACACAGCCCATTTGAATTTTGGCCCAAAGGATAACCAGTGACGGAAACATTTACAGATGCATCGCTGGAAAAAGTCAAATAAACGGAGCTGTGGAGGCCGCTGACATATTATCTGTGTCTCCAGGGAACACGAGGAATCAAACCTCTAATTACAGACGGTATAATAAAACAATCTGAGGCCATTAAAGCACATGAATCACTTTCATATCTCTCACACCACCAACCAGAGTCCTCATGCTTCAGCTGCACAGGATCAGCCACTGACTGATGCTGATGTCTGACGCTTTCAGGGAAGTTCACACCAGGTCACACACTGCCTCACACTGTGTGTGTGTGTGTGTGTGTGTTTCAGGATGCATGTGTTTAAGGCATTGAAGACGAACAAGTGAAGTGAAAAGAGCTAAAGCCACTGACACAGCACAGATCCTCTCCCTCTGATTAGCCTGGTTATCGCTGCTGCGAGGGGAACGAGGAGCCCAACGGAAAAAGAGGGCAAATAGACGCCAGAGTAGGAGAAGATTTGTAGATGGACGATAAATGCTAGAGAAAAAAAAAAGGAAAGAGTTTAAGTGGATGAAGAAAAAGCAAAGGAGAAGGCAGAGATGAAAGTGAGAGAGGTGTGGGCAGAGAGATGGAAGTCACTTTAACCGGCTACAGTCTCTTCAGGCGGAAATATGAGTGTAAAAGTGTCTCAGCGCTCGTTAATGTAGCCGCTCATTCTGCACCATCCAGGCTAAAAGGACAGCGATGCCTCAATATGTCACAATGTCAATGTTTCCACATAACACACATATTTATATCTATCAAAAATAATATCTTTACATATTTAACAGGCTTCAGTTTTCCTTCCCGTCTTCTTCCTCCAGCTGTGTCTGTTCTCTGCTGCAGACGCTCCAACTGCAGCATCACGTTCACACGATGCGCTGATGTGCCAGGTGGAGGAGACGGAGGCGGAGTTACAGCTGTTCGAGTCACACCTGTGGACATTTCCAGGCATTTTTTCAGTGTCAAAACCGGGTCTTGTTCACATCTCCACCAGTGACGATGTTTAAGTGGGTTTTGTGCCTAAACTGAACAAGAGCAAACCAGAGAACTAAAGAAATGTTCAGTTTTAACTTATCTGTGGTTCTGTAGAAACGTACTTCGCCCTCCTTCTCCACTATCCTCTCACAGAACCGCAGCAGTCCACCCAACGACAAGAAGATCCTCCAGATAAGGAACCCAGGCCATCCCAGCACAGGAACCACGAAGAGGGGATGATGAAGCCACGCCCACCAAGACGTGCGCCCATTCTGAGTCTCAACCTCCCGGTTCCTGGACGGTCCAGCCACTCTGCGACCGATCCAAACCCCCTCTTCATCCACCAACCTCGACCCTTCCCTTTCCCGTCCTCTCCAAAATCTTCTACCAATATAAACAAACTATCTTAACGTTAAATTGTGGCGTGGTCTCGTTAGTGAACATTTGTTCTGGCGACTGGGTCGGTCCCCGAGGAGGCAGATGCAGATTCTGACTGAAAGTTCTCCCGTTAACTCTGAACCGAACAAGTCTGAGCCCAAACATATCCATCTGTCAGAGCCAGAACCTTCCGACTTGTCTGAACCCTCAACACTTCCACTGTGATCCGAGACGCTGACATGGTGAGGGTCTCTGTTGTGACCCGAGCTGTGATGGGTTATAATTTAACATTTTCTCAGCTCTCCTCTGGGAACACAACAGTACAGAGCTTCAGATCTGATCGTCTGACAGTCGAGATCATAAATCAACGAGGGGGAAAAGACAAAGAACTACAAAAAAAAGGGGGATTTAGAATAAGCAAGTCATTCCAGACAGAAAGCGTGGCATGCTGACAGACAGGAGGAAGGAAGTGGAAGTGGAGAGACGGGGAGAATAAAGGGAGAACGGTCGGTACACTGTTGGATTAAACTGGTGAATGTTAAATTTAATTGCGTTAAGCTCCATTAAGTTGCCAGGAAGAAAGGAAGCGAGGAGCTCTCGAGAAGAAAAAAGACTTTCTCCTCCAGTCTCAGACTCTTTCCTCTCCCTCTCAATTAAATAGGTAGTTAATGACTGGAGCTTTTATTGGCACAAAACAGCGACCGGGTGGAAGAAGGCGAACGTGGACGGATGAACACACGCAGATACACAGCGGCCACGTGAGCAGCAGGAACACACACACAGGAAGTGTGTCTTCATCTCATTATTATGTGTTATCACAACACTTTAAAGCATTTACAGTGTAAAGTTTGAAGGTTATATGTTGAAGTTCTGAGCTGGAAGAAGACGACAGGAAGAGGTTGATAATGTTAACATACCGCCTCAGATTAACCTCGTCTCTGCCGACTACCAAACCGTTTCCCTGCTGATCTGTGTTCAGCTGCGTGAAAAAGACTAAAATCTGTTCTGACCAGAGCCGATGGGCCGTCAGAACCCGGAGCGCTTGCTGTCCTGGTGGAGACGCTTTCATGCTGTCGGCAGAAACATGAAGAAGACAAACACACAGCAGCAGGACGATGAGACACACATCTGGCGTCTGAAGAAGTTCTGTTTTGGTGAGTGATGAACTTCACAGGACAACATTCACAACTTTAACTGGATGAGAAGCTCTTTCTGATTCTTTTGATCAGCAGAACTTTACAGACTGACGGAGTATAAATGATCAGATGTTGGACACAAACTAGGACATTTTAAGATGCTTCAAAGACAGACAGTCTCCTCTTTTTCATGCTGACCGTGACGAAACCAATCCAAACAACAAATTGTTGGACTTTCATGGTTTCCTTTAAATGAACTGATCATGTGCAGCATGTTCAGACTGGCAAAAGCTGAAACTGGATATCTGCTTTGGAAGAGCTGAACCAGGCAGCCAGCGCCCCGCTGGGTCTTATCACTTAGTTCCATGTCCTCAAATGTCGCCCCAATAAATAATCGCATCATTAGACTGTTTGTTCATTAGTTTCCACAGCCACAAATTCTTTAACTAATCCTGCAGTTCTCATCAGAGTTAATTTGGACTAAACCTGAAATTGATTTGTGGCGCCGGCAGCTGCCGTGCAGAGACCCTGCACCCCTCAGGGTGACTAATAATATCATAGTTGGGGTGAGAGTGATAATTTTTCTGCTCGTCATCCACCTCAATCAGACGCTTACGGGCTTAAAGACTGTAATCATAATACGAGTAAATACACGGCGGAGCGCTGCCAATCATTGTTTGATTAGAGCATTCACAAACAAGGTTAGTTGGAGATAAGAGAGTTCACTTTGAATGTCTGTGTGTGTGTTTGTATGCACGCTGTGTGTGTGTGTGTTAATTACAACTATCATTGGATGACAATCCATCATTACAACAGGAAATCACTGTCATCACTTCTGAAAGTTTGTTTTCTGGCAATCTGTGGTTCAAAAAGTAGTTTTCTCTCGGTATCTGATACACGACAGGAAAACGGCTGTGTGACACCATGACGCTGTGACACTGTGGCGCTGTGTGGCGCTGTGTGATGTGATGATGATGATGATGATGATGATGATGATGATGATGATGTGATGATGATGTGCAGAAGACGCCGCGTCTCATCTGAGCAGCAGCCGCTTGACAGACAGTGAAAATAATGTTCATCCATGTGACAGAAATCACCCTAAAATGACAATTTGTGCCCCTGAATGAGCTGTCAATCAAACCTCCACGTCTATGAAGTATGATCGTCATGGCGACTGAACGTGTCTCAGACTTCAACAAAACACATTTCTGTAGAGAAACGAGTGGAGGGAGAATTATGAACGAGGCAGAAATAATAACGGCGAGGAGGAGAAATTATTGTAAAGCGGGCCTCTCAGTCCGTCCCTGTTACAGCGGGCTGGTACCTCGGTGCTGGTCCAGACAGGTGCGTCCATTTCTTCTGTAATAACAGAGCAATTAGCCAATAATTACCCTCATCACACTAATTAGACTGAAATTACAGAAACATGGCTGCAGATACTTTAAACTGTTACTCAATGATCTTTTCTTTTTCTCCTTAGGAGACTGCAGGCTGTGATTGGTGGTATTGAATTTAAATCAATGCTTAAATACCTGGAGAAGCTCCCGATTACTTCATTCTTAATTTTAATATTCACGTACGATTAAAATCCACCTGGATGGACGCTGCTCAGCAGCCCGGCCGCCAGAACCAGCTCACGATGCTGATCCGGCGGGTCCGAGGCTTCCTGCAGGTCAGTGGATGTAACTCATCAGTGGTTCAGTCATCTATAGAAAATAGTTTTAAGTATATCAGTGCAGATCTCCATGACCTCAGAACTATTAAATGGTTGGTGCATTAAATTATATATTTCAAACCCAGTCACCACAATAAACGTCAGCTCAGTACGTTTCTGCAGAGTGATGTCGGGTCGCTGTCACAGTTAACTGGAACTTCTTCTGTCTCACCGATAAAAGAAGAAACTGTTGAGATCCGTGTATGTTGTAATTCGACAAAAAGCAGACACCAGGGATGCAGCTGGTGGAGGAGGAGGGCTGATGACGGGACTGCTGGCTCCACCGGGAGGCAAGGGACTCATGGTGAAGCAGGCTGGTGGCAGTGGTACTGGAGTCTGGGTCGTGCGATCGGGAGAAGATGAAAGGCAGAATTTGATCACTGGTGACAAAATTAAAAAAAAAAAGCTGTAGAAAAACGAGTGTTGCATGTAGAGACCACGTACCACGTCAGGCAGCGAGTGGAGAGCAGACCGGAGTTTTCAACCTGGTGCTGAGAGAGCACAAGAGCACCGCCGACAGGCCACAACACAGTCCAAATCTACCAGAACCACGTCGAGGTAGGAGTTGTTATTTCTGTATTTGGACTCGACACTATCTGTGCAGCCGTGTCAGTCTCATCTGTGCTTGTTGCTGTTGTCCTGCTGCTACGTTGGTGAATGTAGGAATCGAGCTAGCTGGCTGCGTCAGAAGATGAAGTCTCTGTTCTTCATCTCATTATTGAGCTCTGATCGATCAGTCGTCTCTCCAACCTGGAGATAAAGATAGAGATAAAGTAAAGAACATAAAGAAGAGGTGGAGGAGTGTGACACGATCGTGGCTGCGTGACGATGACTGGATGTTGTTGTTGTGATTCAGGGTGATGAAGCTGATGATGAGGAGAAGGATCTGATAGCCAGAATGAAACAGCTGCAGAGAGGTCAGAGGATTTCACTTCTTCATCAGGTGTAAGTGGGCCGACACTGGCAGAGACCGGGCCTGTGTACAGAACTAGTCTGTTCTGCAGCCTAACTTTAATTCTAAACACAGTCAGGAGGAGCTGCTGATTGCATAAGCAGTAAATGGGAACATGGCCTTTTCTATTTCACCCCCAGTTCTTTCACTCCGGTTTCTTCCCGGCGCTGATGATGAGTAATATCTCTGAAAAACTGCAGATGTAATACTTTTTACACGCAAATGGGCCACTGACACAGACGGATCATCTCCCGTCCCGCAGAGATCCGTCTGCGCTGATGAGAGCGACGATATTCACAACTCACATTACTGCAGAACAAGACCTCTGTGACCGAGAGCTCAGACCGGACCGGGTCTGGAGCGGCCCGCTTTCATATTCACGTCCACGGTGCACTGTGTGTGTGTGTGTGTGTGTGTGTGTGTCTGCAATACATTGATTATGTAATTAATAGTGATGAGACTATATATGGGCTGGTAATGTGGATATGGTGTCGTGTGTCATTACGTCATTAAATGGAAGTGATGTAATAAACGTCCTGGTCGTTATATTCACAGTACTGATGATTATTGATCAGAAATCTGTCATACCACCAACAGTCATCCAACAACATTGTATCAAAAGATCTAAAACATATTGATAAACGTACTGTCTGCTCTGAGAATAGGACTTTAAATCCCTCGGCTCCGTGTGAAACGGCTGTGAACATCTGGTTCGTTCTGATCTTTGCTAACGTGCTCGTGTGTTTTTTGGTGTCAGATCTTAATTCAGTACTCAAGAACATAAAATGGAAACACAAACATGAGAATGTGCTCCACACACAGTAAACCGTGACATCATGGCGCTGTAGGTTTGGACGCCATGTGTTCCTGCGTGTGATGGAACATCAGTCCTCTGACTGTCTGCTAACACAGCCAGGCTTGAACAGGTCTTAACAAACAGACGTATTGATCAGGGTATAATGGGACCTCTCTCTGCTTTACATTTACACAAACATTCATTTCCTTTTCTCCCTCTGCTGGACTCCTTTATTTCCCTCTCTCTTCATCTCTGTCTCCATCTGTCCTCCCTCCTTCTGTTTCCTGCCTCCCCTCTCCACTCGCATTGTTTTTTTCCCTCCTCGTCTGTATCCCCCTCTCCCTCTCCCTCTCCCCTCTCCTCCTCACCCCTTTCCTCCCCTCTGCAGCTCTCTACCTCCTCCTCTCCCATCTGTAATGGTAATGCAATGTTCTCTGTTCAGCTCATCAGCATCAGCGAGAGCAGCGCCCTCACTGGCGCTCGTTCCCTCCTTCCCTGAGTATTTAATTGCATTAGCATAAGCACAGCCTTATGTGTGTGTGTGTGTGTGTGTGTGTGTGTGTGTGTGTGTGTGTGTGTGAGATTCACGGCATCTGACTAATTTGAGAAGCAGGGGATTCTCTCTCACCATGTGTCTGTCTCCTCCAAGTGAAGACGATGCTTTTCTCTCCCTCTCCCTCGTTCTCCTTTCTTTCTTCTTCCCGAGCAGCGAGGCTTGGAGCACATAAATCAAGTGTTTTTTGGCAACGAGCGCCGGTCGTGTGTTCCAAGAATGAAGGAGAAAACTTTAAGATGGGGAGGGAGGAGAGGGAAGAAGGCAGATGTAGAGGAAGAGGAGAATAAGGGGGAATCTGCCGACGTGACGAAGAGGAGCCGGTACTTGAAACATCCTTTACAATCGCGTCCTCGAGGCGATGCAAACACGTTTCCCTTCCAAATTATTCCTGTGATTTGGGAGCTCACATTTACACCACAGCGCTCATTTAAAGGGAACTCCACCAATTTTACACATCAAAGTTTGTTTCCACGTGTTGAGGAGTGAGCTGACCATCGTCTCCGCTGCTCCCAGCATCCAACAGTTAGTGGGTTCATAATGAAAACTGGCCGGCGGACTCAGAAACGGCGCTGGATCTTTGAATGAAAGCTGTCTGACGAGCAGCTTCCAGGGTCGCCTCTGGTGCTGGAGCCCGTCGACCTCACACTGGGACGACAGGACGACACCCACTTTCAGTTTCACCTTTTCTATAAAGTGGATTGGATAATTTGACCAAACTGTGGGAGCTCTCTGATCTGCTGGTGTAAAGTTGATTCAACTAAAATGTAAATGTATTTTCCGTCCCTGCGGCCGATCATCCAGGACTGAGCGCAGGCCGGCTGACAGGAGCTGAGCTGTGTCTCTCGCTCTGACGGACGCTGGACTTCTTCGGCAGCCTGAAGTTCAGTTCAGTTCAGTTTAATTCAGCTGGCTTTATTAACATGACTTCTGGCATATGTTATGAAAGCAAATTTCAAATAAATCTAAATAAATAATCCATCCACATGCATTACCGGGCGGCTGCTGCAGATCCACTCCAGTGCAAAGACTGTGAGTTGACGCTAATCAACATTATTTGCTGGCATTTGGACTAATCTCCTCCAGACCAGATGAAAGAGAGGACAGATAAAGGGCCAGAGAACGTTTCAGAGGGTTTTCTGAAGGATCTGAAAGTCTAATCCTGATCCATTGTCCATCAATTGGCATTTATTTAGACCCAGTTAATCAACACAAGGTCCCTCTATCTCTTTCTGTCAGCGTCCCGGAAATATAATGAGCAGTTTCTTCATTTCTGAGACAACGTTATCATTCTTCTCTGCCCGAGTGCCAAAATCTGCCGCACCAGGATGAAGACGTGTTTGTGGACTGGATCCAATCCTCCAGCTCAGGACGTTCTCATGTACGCTGACCCGAACCCTCCAGTTACAGAGCGGTTCTCTCAGGGGTATTTGTAATCCTAATCCCTTCTGCCACCGCTCGTGTTCATGCCAGTAATGGCTGAGTTGTCGTTTGCCATCTTTACTCCTCCTTCTTTTTCCCCAGGATAAAACTTACATCGCAGTCATGACAGCACGGCGTGCTTCTTTCCTCCAACATACTTCATACACAAAGACGATTCACAAGGCATTAAAAACAAAGACTGAAAGTCGAAAATGTAAATTCAAACTGAAAGAGTAGAATCCATTTTAGCTGTTATGATGCTATAATGAAATTTATTTCCATACACAACCAAAACAGAAACTGCACAGACTGAATAATAATTAGGGACACGTCATGTTTTCCTCTTGTAGTGCGATTTATCCAGTTAGATGTTAAAGTGTGAGTTGCAGAGTTTTGGAGATATCGGCCGAAGAAATAGATATAACAGAAGAATATCACAAAAAATACATTTGAAAAAAACTGAACACATCAATGTCTCTCTGCAGAAATCAGGAGTAATCCACAGAGCTTTGTCTCTGCATCATGTCCACCTGCGAGTTATTCTGAACTACGCCGTGTAAATGCAAATAACAATGGTGTGACTGAGAGAAACACACTAAAAGCAGCCCGAGGGAAAGAAACAGAACCTCCACCAACGTGTCCGAGCCTGCTGGCTCACCTGACTGACTGGTTTAATAAGATAATAATAAACTGGACACAGAGACGCGGTTGAGCATTGAGCAGCAACACACGTTTTCATTTCGTCACAAACCGCAGTAACTCACGTCCTGCAGCAGCTCTGTGGGGACACACTTCTTTTTATATGCTCTGAGCTGATGATCATAACGCAATGAGAACGATAAAAGTGCCACAGATCAAAGTTTTGTTCTGGTATTCATTTAAAATAATGTCAGGTGAAGAGGTTTAGTTAAGCTTTGCAGCGACGCTCATCATCAGTAAGATCATCAACCCGCCGCTGGTTGTCAGAGCGATCTACATGTCTCATCATCCATCATTAGTATTCATGCTGGATTAGGCTAATCAACATGGTGCACCTCCATCGAGTTGTATTTCCTCTTCCTCCTTCCCACAATGCACTGCACACTCTTCTGTCAAACCATGAATCTTTCATTGAGGTGCAGTCGGCGCAGAAATCCTCGTGCAGTTCAGAAAAGAGGATAGAAGATGTAACAATAATCTATCGAGTGCTTCTTTCATTTGGATTCAGATTGACTGAGCTGAACTACACCATGTTTTGTTTGATTGCTTTCCTCGCAAACAATCTGCGTGAGGAACACAAAGGGTGTTGGCTCAGATTCTTTAAGCTCTTATTCCTTCGTCACGCGTCATGACAGCGATTTGGAACAAAATCACCTCAGAAGGAAAACAGAGCGACGTGAGAACGAGCCTGCTGCAAATCTGAATAATAGAAGTTTATATGTCGCCTCTCTCTGCTGCTTTCTACCAGAGGAGAGAGGATCATTGTATCATGGTGACATCGTTAACACACACACACACACACACACACACACACACACACACACACAACACACACACACACACACACGTACATGATCCCCATAAACTGAGCTTTTACACATGTCGGTCTCACAAAGAAAGAAAACACTGTCATTGTCTCGGTGTCGCTCTGTGGGTCTGGGACTGTTTACTGCCGCGATGCAAAAAGAGCAGATGGAGGGAAAGATTTAAATCTCTCAGCACACACACAGACACAAACACACACAAAGAGACACAGACACACACACACAGACACAAACACAAACACACACACAGAGACACAGACACACACACAAAACAAGGTTGCAGAAATCTGTATTTCAGATGTGAAATAAAACAGACGTGCACCTGCGAGATAAAGTGAGACTTTGGGGTTTCTTTATTCACAGGGAGTCCTATAAGTGACAGTCAGGATCATATCACACACCCTCTCTCTTTGCAGTGTGTTAAGGGGTAAAAGCACAGGGGTAAAATACTGCACAGGTGTAAGATACTGCACAGGTGTAAGATACTGCACAGGTGTAAGATACTGCACAGATGTAACTTGTGAACTTGATGCATCAACCAAGAAACCAAGCAAATTCAAACGTTCGGTGGAACTGAAGGAGATCTTGGATCGAAACGTCTTCCAGAGACTCAAACAGCTCCAGTTGTCCACGATGCAGCACTCAGAGTTACTGAGAACCGTCATCCACATCTCAGCATTTGGTTTGTCCTCCTTCCTGTAAGGACTCCACAAGTCAGCATAAACCTGCTGACCCGTCCTATCGCAGCATGATGTTCTTGTGATGTCACAGGATGTTGGGCCTTCTCAGGCTTCGGATGAATAAGTGTTGAATACTGTTGCGGTCAGGCGACTGTGGCTGATCTTCTGATGGTGCGTTCACTTTGTCTCTGCATGATCGTGCTTTGGAAATCAACTTTATACAGTTTCTCAATCTTTGTTAGTTTCTAACAGACACGTTTGATCCATTTAATCACATTATAATCACATTCTTCACCTCTGTTTGACTCCTCTACTGCTTTAAAATGTGCAGATGAGTATGTAAACATTTCAGAACAAGGAGGATTTGGTGGATTGCAGTGTAAAGAGGACAGAGGCTGAAACAACAGCGTTCAAAGGAAAGAACAGTGCAGCAGCAGAGAGCGGCGGTGGTCAGAGAGTTCAGGGAGACAGAAACAGAGCGAGAGTCCCGCGGGCTGATTCTGCTGACACACCGAGCGACCACAGTGACGGAGAGGCAGATTGAATTCTCCAAAATGGCCTCTCCCCTGCAGTTCACTCCAACCCGCAGGTCAACCGTAAAAGCAGCCGAGGCGTAAAATATCTGGAAATTGATTTGCATTCAGTAAGAAAACGGAGCTCCTTATCATTTCCTTTCTCGCAGGGCGGCACGGATGACGAGTTTAACAGAGGACATGGAGGGAGAGCAGCAGAGAGGCGAATTCAGGATTCCTTTGAGCTGTGTGTGTGTGTGTGTGTGTGTGTGTGTGTGTGTGTGTGTTTTGATCTCAGTGTACAGCTAACAGAGGCCTGAGCGAGTCTTTTGATATGACAGTCTTCACTGACAGAGCGGCCCGTGTCCTCCGCTCACCTTTCTCTAACAGCCGTCGGAGCGGAGGGAAATCTCAGCATCCCAGATTGCTGCTTCTGCGCTTTTATCGCTCACTTGATTTTTTTTCTTTTACATCAAACGTGAAGTCGGCAAGTCACGCCCGCGTTCGAAGAAAAAAAAACATTCATAGGCACTGGAAGGCTGCTGACACAGAGCTGGAAGGAGGCGGCAGCTTCACCACGTGGTTCTGCAGAATCACAGTCTATGGATGAGTTTCATACCGAGGTCATCAGATGCAACCTGAGCTCGTATCTGACAACCCGGGAATGACCTTCTTCCAGAATCACCTACTGCACCGTTAACTCTGATGAAGGTGGAGCTCATTTATATACCGCGGGGCAGTTTAATATATGATAATGCGTTGTTTATACCTCTGATCACGTTTGTGTGAGACATGTCAGAGCTACAAGGTTTCAGACATGTTTCCTCCTCATATGATGGATCCAAGTACAAGTACCTCATAATTGAGTACGTTTACTTTCCTTCACTGCCATATCTAGTGTTGCTGATTCCCGTCAGATGAACGCCTGCATTGTTTGTTCCTCTTCTCTTCCCGCCTGTGATAAGATCAGTGGATGAGCACATTTCTCCCTGCAGGGTTCACGGGGTCATGTGATGTCACGCTGATGAAACCCGTCACTCTCTGATCACCGATCGCTGCCTCGTCAGACAGCGATCAACAAATACACAAAGCAACAAACAGCAATAATGATGCAAGTCGCGTCACATTCCTCCTGACTTCCTGACGACAGGTGGAGGCAGCGGCGTCGATCTGTCAACAGTGACCTGATAATCAGAGGCAGAGAGACGAATCCTCCGTGATCCACGCCACAGAATTCTGTCTGAAAATCTGCTAAATGAAATGTGAACAAACGTGTTTCCATCTACAGCTGTCGATGGAGCATTATTTTGGTTTGTGCGTCTTACTGATCACATTATGTCACATCATGTTCACGTTGTGGTTCAAGATGACCGCCAAGCCAGAGACCACTGTTCAAGACTACGCTCCAACATCTGTAGGTGAGGAACCGTCAGTATGATCCCTGTCGATATATCGAGACGTCCAACCAAGTTTGTACTGACAGAACCTGGTGTTTTAATCCAAAACATTATATTTTTATGGTATATTTTTAACAGATTATATTCACAGCAATGTTATTATGTAAAAGTGCAGCAAAAGAAAGAGTTGGTGGAGCGAATTCTCCAGCCTGAGACACTGAACAAGAAGAAGAAGAAGACAACATAACTAAAAAGGTCTCAATCATCTCAAATCAGATCGCTACAGTCTGATATCACCTTTGTGTTCATTGTATTGATGTGATGATCTGATGTTGCAGCTCTTCACTGGAAGACAAGTGACGTTCAGGTCACATGTTTCATGGACATCATTCAGTTACAGTTTGTCAAACTTCCTGTTTGTTGATACATCAACTCTTTCCCACCTCACACCTGCTGCCGTCTCTCCTGGACTCGATCACTTCACACTGAATCACTGTCGGTGCGTGTAATGTGTCACGGTGTGATGTAATATCACATGACATCACTTGAAGTGGCTCAAACACAAACATGTCACCCTGTTCTTGACGTCTCATCGACTGAACCTAATGAAGCTGCAGAGTCGTTATCATGAGGTCTGGGTGAAGGTGGCTGATGAGATCAACTCCAGTGATTTATGTGATGTACTTATGAAATCCCCATGGAAACAGCCCTCCATGCAGCTCGGCACTGAACCTAACAGGTGTAAAAATATTCATTTGAATCATAACAATGTACAGCACCTGTCTGAGACTGTTTCGCTCTGTGGAATCATAACAATCGAATGTTCAGATTTCACCTTGAAGTCTTTTATGCCCACAGAAGAAGAATGTGTTGGTGAGAGCGTCTCTGTCCACCTGACAGGTGCGTCTCATCAACATGCTGACGAGCAGCATGGTCGGTGCACAGGTGTGTGTTGGACCTCTAACGTCTGTCTCTCTAACGAGTCACAGATATCTCAAAGAACGGGGAGATCATTCATTCAGTGCATAAAAAACATCTTAAATCTTCTTTAAGACTTCAACTTGTAAAAAGTAGGAGCAAAAACAAAAGTGTTGTTTATATTTTGTCATGAAAGAACTAAAATAACGTTTCACACAGACAATAATTCTTCATCGTTACGGAAGATTTCAGGTGGAGTGTGTGATTAACACCATCTGGTGTTTACATGCAACAACACATTTAATCTCAACAGCTGATTACATCATTATGGTTTTTAATGAGTAAGTTGGCAGATTTTGAATTTTCCAACCATCCTAAGAAGCCACCTGCTTTGGGAAGAGGAGAAACACGTCACACGTTTGCATTTCCGTCAGGACGGTGGACAGGAACACAGCCAGAAGACGATCAGTGACAAAACGTTAAAGCAACCTTCTGCAACAAATTCACATTCTGTTTGGTTTCAGCCTCTGTATTCTGATTGAGGTGTTTGGTATTTTATTGTATTGTAGTGTATATTGTATTATTTTATTGTACATTTTATTTCATTTCATGTTATTGTCTATTTTACTGTTTATTTATAGCTTTTTCTTTAGCTCTTGTTTCCACTCATGCTGTATTTCTATCCTACTTTGCACGGAGCATCTGGAACAAACACAATTTCCCCCGGGGATTAATAAAGTATTCTGGTTCTGGTTCTGACGATGGGCTCTAAGACTGATTACAACCAGAATATTAGGCTCCTTGTAAACACAGTTAATTTAGTAGTAATAGTTGAAATGAGGCTGAAAACAGTTGAAGAGTTTAAAGCACGGAAACGATCAACTGACAGCAGTTAAAACAACAAACGAGAACTGAAATTGTGAACAACTGGGTCAGTCGGCACACAGTATAAAGTACCACGGTACCACAGGGCTGTTGGGCTGACGGTACAACAGTGATGTAAAGGCCCGCGCTCCCACACAGGTGTTTCTGATGGAGAGGCTGATTGGAGATCAGCGCAGACGCATGTGTGGGCTCACACACAATGATTGATTGACAGGTACCTGACTCTCCGGTTAGTTTGGTCACGCCTCCTGTGGGCCGCACGACGGCCGCGGCACGGCTCGTCTCTCCAGGTTCTCTCTGAGAGGAGGTCCAATCAAGCACAATAACTGAAATCACCTGCGTGGGCGTCCAGAGAGTCTGAATAAGCTCATTAGTCCCGTTGGATTGTCATCAGCGGTGCTTTTGGCTCGCGCCATGCTGCGTCGTCAGCGCTGATTGCTGCTGTGAATGTTGTGAGTTGCGCCTCAGGACGGGCCGCGCTGTGTGCTGACATGTTTGCCAGTAATCTGCCCAGATGGCTGCTTTGCTCCCAGTAAAATGTGATTCTAATAATGGTATACATGCCGATGTTCTGACCCATACATGTACTTCTGCAGCCACGCTGGCAGCTCTGCGAGGCTGAACTGAAGTGGTGCTTTGAGCTAAATGCTAACGGCTATAAGCCCACAGCGTGTCGTTTAGTTTCAGTAATGTTGAAATGAAACAGATCTGACCTGATGTTAGTGACTTCAAACACTTCCAACAGAAGGAGGACCTGTTCCTCCTTCTTTGGGTGGCCTAGCTTTAGATTTGATCCCCCGTCTCTGGTGTCGTCCCGCCCCTCACCTGACCCCGCCGATCTCCAGCACTTGAGCAGCTTTCTCCTGACCTCGGGGTCGAGGCCTCGGGGGTCAGAGGTCGAGCGAGGAGGGTCATCGCACAGCGAGTGAAGTTAAACCTCCTGATACATTCTAACTACACAGATTACAGCAGTCTGCTTTGTTCTCAATGAGGCGTCTGAGTTAAAGTTTTCTCCTCTACCTGCAGCTCCGGCTCCACGTCAGTACAGCCGAGTGGCACAGCAGCTAAAGTTCATCTTGATGTTTTTCCGTACAGCCATTAATACTCACGAAAGAGCTGGACCCCCCGCTGTGTTGGCCACATTCAGAAGCTCCTGCTCTCTGTTGGACTGCAGGTGTGCTCTGCAGCTGCTCGCTCACAGCGGGACTAATACAATACAATGAAATAAAATAAGGAAACAATAAAGTTCACACGGACGCTCAGCTGCAGTGATGAAGGCAATGCTTGATTTTAAAAAAGCTTCTATTCTCCTGTGATGTGACTTTTACACATCAGCCATAACTGAATAGAGACGACGTTTAATCTGTATTTAAACTCATATCTCAGTGATGTATTAAACCTTTTTAATAAAGCAGGGAAAAAGTTTATTTTAATGTTCAAAACAAATAAGTAAAGGATACAAACTGCCGGTGACGACTTTATTTGCAGATGAACTTCAAGGTGTCTTGTAGCAGCTACGACCTTCAACAGCTCGGCCCGATAACCAAACAGAACTTTGTTTCATTTCATTTCTTCTTCTTATCTTTAAAGACAGACTGAGCCTCGTTTTAAAGGCATCCTGTCTCAGGAGTAGAGATGGTTCTGAATCATTCTCCAGTAACAGATGTAATCAGTCGCTGGTTGTGTTTCTATCACAGACAAAGTGTTGTTGAATAAATGAAGCGCTACATTTATGAATCGTCTAAAACTTGAACCATTTCACAACCACATCAGCTGACGACAGGTCCAGTACGCTGATTGACAATGTGTAGTAATATCACATCCATGCAGCTCCGATGTGGGACAGAATCTACCGTCCGGTTCTGTGCTGAGGTTTTATTCCAGTTAGCAGAAAAGGTTCATACCAGGCTCTGGTCACTGAAGCTACACGCGTCTATCTTTTCCTGTTTTCAGTGTAAAATTCCCTCCCTGTGTAATTTTCCCTCATCGTGGCTCAAAAGGAAGCGCCGTCTGTTGAAGAACAAAGAGAGTTTTGTCCTTGAGAGACTGTAAGTTTGAGGGAAACCCACGTCATCTGACTAACAGACTGCTGAAGCATCACATTAGCTTTTGCTGAATGTCGGAGTTTACGCTGAACAGCCGTCTGTTTGAAATCACATTAACACCGGAGCTGCTGTAGGAAGCGATCTGTTCACAGTCGGCGCAGACGGAGGAACAATCGCTGCAAACAGAAACGGCTTCCAAAGCTCGTGTGGACGGACGGACCTCGGCTCAGATATGCAGGTTTGTTACTCTGCCGCTGGAATTCTCCATCAGATAAGATGTATTGTCTCACCGACTGCGTCACCCTTCACCCTGAGTGCAACCTGAACCACAGGACGCCTCACATTACAGCTCACACTCACACACACGCCCACACAGGGTCAGCAGGTCAGGCATTGTGTCTGGCTCTGGAATGCCCCCCCTCAGGTGAATCTGTAATCAGCCGGCCGCGATCTCAGCCACACGGCGGCTAACAAACCAGTCGCAGCAGCAGGTTGGCATTCCTCCTGTCCGAGTGCTCGAGTAGACAACTAATTGGTTCTTTTGTGTGAATGAGGTGTCGGCTGTTATTCAGCTGTGGGTGGCTGCTAACGACGAGGACACTTCAGAGATCAGAGCCGATGAAAACACGCTGGGACTCGCAGGTCGATGTGTCTCCTGCTCGGTCACAGTTCTGTGATCAAACACTTCCACGTGCATGTGCACAGAGCTGCTCTTCAAACTGGATTCATTAACTAACTTAATAAAACACAACTGGCTACTCACCATTCACCTGTTATATAGTTTAACAACAAATCTCTCGGTGAATCGTTTCCCACTTCCCCTTCGTTATCTCACCTGCTGTTCCAGCTCACCTGTTCCTCGTCTCGTCATTAGTGTCTGTGTATTTAGTCTCTGCCGTCCCTCTTGTCTTGGTCAGTTCGTTGTTTCTGTTGATGTTCTTCTTCTTCGTGTCTCCAGTCTCCCAGTGGTATGTGTGTCTTGGATTTTGATTTCTGTTTTATTTGCCACTTTGTTCTTTGGTCCCTGGACTTATTCTAGTTTGTTCCCTCGGTTTTTTGCATTTAGCTTTTGTTAAATAAAGCTCACCTTTTGTTCTCCCTCATCCTGCCTCCTGTTCTGATCTGCATTTGGGTCCACCTTTAGTTTTCCCCTTTAAACCACAAGGCCACCAAACATTGACATTCATTCTCAAGTTTATTGTAAGATGAAGATGATAACTCAGTCATAACTAATTCAAACTTACTTTCATAAACTTTCGACAGCTGCAGTTACAGGTTGCCTTCAGTGGTTAAATAGTTAGAAATGACTGACTCTGAAATACCATCTGTGACCAACATCTGAGCAGAAACCTGCTCAACAAAACATCGACTCAGACTGATGATGCTGCGACACTGAACTGACTTCACCTCACTGTTTTAATTTCTAATTAAATCTTCCTGTTTACTAATTATAAGCATAATGCTGCGCCGGGGTCACAACCCTCCACTGAAACTCGACTCTCCTGGATCAGCGCCAGGATGCGTCCGAGTGGTTCTGGCAGTTTGAGGCGACTGAGCGGCCAACGATGACACGTCTCTCTTGGCAGTTTCTTTATTTACCTGCGTTGACCTCTCAGCGACACTCGGAGGCAGAATCATTTTGTTTGTGCAGCAGAAATCTGTTCTCTCGTTGATTATGTGCAACAGTCTGTCTGAATGCAGCTAATACAACTGAATTATTTATTTTTTTGACATTGTGTGAGTTTATTTTCTTCATGTATTCGACTAAGCAGTGAGCTCGCTGTTGAAGCTTCACATTTTAATGTACACAGTGGTGTTAGGAGACTGTGCTAGCTGGTTAGCATGCTAATTTCTCTGCAACACAGTCGTTTCTTCACATCCTGCTGATATTGTTAGTGGATTTTTTTGAATATTTTAAACACTGGCTGTATCTTACAAATCACTCTGTTAAACAGCATGAAAGATTTAAACCAGAATACTCAAAGTGTTTCAGTGTTCTCAGCTGTGATGTTCGGCCCGGAGCAGGTTCAGATCCAACAGTAGAACAGTGATCATGTTCATGGGTCGCGGCTCAGGAGGAAGATTAGTTTCTCATTTTCCCGACAGAACCGCTGAGCCTCAGCACCGATCGTCCCCCCACACGTGGAACCTCAAGTTCTTCCATTCAGCGTCAGCTCTAAGGGAGAAAGCACGGTTAAAAAATGTGTGTTTGGTCGCAGTGAGTCATGATGGCTGTTCAGTTTTCATTAACTCGGGTTCCAGAGTGTGATTTAATGTGAGACTTTGGATGAGAGAGTTTAGAGAGTTAAAGGAGCCTCCATTCATCCCCCCTCAGCGTCCAGCCTGCAGGGATACACCCGGCTTTAATACGCTCCCCCCTCACCACCAGGTGCTCACATCTATTTCTGCTGTTTGTGTGTGTGTGTGTGTGTGTGTGTGTGTTTGCATGTGTGTGTTTGTACTCCCCATGCAGCCGACCCTGTGTAAGATGGATGTTAGGTGCTGAAGAGCATTTTTTCCTCTCCATGGGGGGAGACCTTCCATATAATAACCTGAACCTTTCAGCACTCCCTCCCTCTGTCTCTCTCCATCACTCAGTGTGCAGCTCTCTCTCTCTCTCTCTCTCTCTTTTCTCCCAGCATGCAGCTGTCCGTCTCTTCACTGCTTGTAGCTCAGAGCTGTCCTTTTCTATTTCAGTCCATTATCTCTCTCTCTCTCTCTGCTGCTCTTCATGGTTGTGTTGAGTCTTGGTTTGTATGTCGGTTTGTGTTATTGTGTTTCTTGCTGTGTGACTTACCTGACATCAGGTGTGTAGCAGTGAGAACATGCAGGGATGAGTGTCGGTCGGATATCAAACGGTCTTCAATCATCATATCAGCGTTTCTTGATGCATGAACGTGGTGTTTTTCACCTTTTGTCTTTCACCGGTTGTAAAATGGTTTGTGTTCTCGATTCAAATGTCCCGAGAAGACGTCAGGAAGAAGTCAGGTAACGTCCTGGACGCGGGTTTAACTTTAATTCTTTAACTGTTTTTGAATCATTATGGGATGGACATACAGTCATAACACATCTCTGGACCGACCCAATCGCTTAAATAAATGTCACCAGAGTCACCAAGTTTCTGCAAACCACAGAGCTGTAGCAGCATTACATTTCTTGTGGTTTCATTTCTATCTGTGTGTTCATGGTCAGGTTTTGTTAACACACAAAGATTCCTTGGTTAGTATGAGGAAAAGTTTGTGGTTTCTCCTGGTTCTGTCGCCACCAACACGCTGGAAAATATGTAAAATGTCCAGTCGCCTTAAACAAATACTGGAACTCCGTCTCAGACGGTGGTCTCTAGCTTGGCAGCCGTCTGTCTTCATCTCCTCGACCTCTGGATGTGACAGCGAGCGTATGAAACGGACAAATCTGAACATGAGCGTGTTTTACAGAAACATACAACGCCAAGTTTTTTAAATTCTGGAAACAAATGTTTTTTTTAAAGGAACATTTGTGTCCAGAAATAAATCTTTGGTTGTTAAAACCAACAGCACCAAATCATTCCACTTCTTCCTCCTCAGGTTCGTATCTTTTCATGTCTTGATGATGAATCTGTAACGATCCTTCTGTTCTAATAACAGCTGAATAAAAAGCAGCAGTGGACTAAGTGAATTGAACTACAGGTGTTTCAGTTCCCTCATTAGCTCCATTACACATGAGGAGTGCAGCAGAAGAACATACAGTCGCTCTTAATGCTAAATGACATCTGAAGGGTCAGAGGTCGTGTCCCCGAGCAGAACACTGTGTAAGCACACGTCCGATGTCTTAATGTCAAACAACCAGCCGAGCACAACACGCTTCCATCTCACCAGCGTTCAGCGCCGACCCGCTCAGCGCCGACCCGCTCCCTCCCACCACTCAGCCTCTCTCCAAACCCAGATGGTACCTCAGGTGAGGTGGATCACTCTGGAGGCTGCTGAGCAGGTTCACAGCGGACGTCCGCCCACTGCAAATGGAGCAAGGAGAATAAGGAGCAGCTGGATGAGGAGATTCATGGCTTCCTCAACACATAAAGCAGCTTCACCAACACATTCATCTCCTCTGTGTGTTTATCAGACCTCCTGTTTGTGTGTCTGTGTGTGTCTCCCGCTGCGTCCCTCTCTAATTATCTGTCCGTCTCTCGCTGCCTGCGTGTCTCATCTCGTCTTTATCTGCGGCTCTGATGCTGCACATCACCAGCCCGAGCAAATTTCATCTTTGCAGGCTCAGCACGCCGGAGAGAATCTCACATCCCAAAAGGAACCTCTTCAAAAGTCTTCTGTCATCTTTAACAGTCACATAGATAAACCTGAACACGTCACATGTACATGTTGAGGTGGTTTTAAGCTCCACCTAACAGCCCAGAGACACGGCACTGTCTCGCTGTGTTCACCGGAGCAGCTCGGCTCTCAATCCGCTGTATTCAGCACCGCTGACGGCTGATTGTCTTACAAACTAACTGCAAGAAAAACACAGAGAGGAAATTGTGCATGAGAAAGAACAAAGAGGTCAGTCAGGTGTTGCACGCAAATGGCACGGCCTTTAAAAATGATAAAAACAGACAGTTCTTTAGATAATAATCATAGATACCAACTAATATGAAACTCCACCATCCTGACTGACTGAGAGCCATATGGCCTAACATTATGAAGATGTGCTATAAATTATATTTTCACTTTAGCAGGAATTTTGCCATTTTTTAAACGATTCTGTTTCCCTGCTTGTCATAGTTTAAACAGAACAATGATACAAAATGGCAGAAACCAAATGTCTTGGAATGAAGACAAAGGAGACATGAGACTGAACGGGACTAATTTACAAATGAAATACAGGAGAAGAAGAAAAAGGACGAGGCAGGAAATGAAAAGCACAACAGGACACACGAGGACAGAACTTCAAAATAAAACAGGAAATAATAAATAAGTACACTTAAATAAGTTAAAGTTATATCTTTGCCTGAACACACGATGCAGAGACAGGAAGAAACCTTCAGGTTATAGACGAGCAGATTAAATTAATAAAGCAGGATGTTGTTGTTCTTATAAAAATCTTCTTTTTATAGGAACAATGATCGTATACTGCTTGTCGTCAGTGTTAATTAGTAGTTTTAGTTGTGGCAGTGATCTATTTTTAGTTCTGCAGCTCGTTGGAGTGAATTACCATCGTTACTACATTTATTTTTGTTCTGTTGATGATTGTGGAGCTGAGGGATTTACACGTGTTTAATTAAAGTACTGCACATCAGTGAAACACAACAAACAAACAAACAAACACACAACGAACAACACAAAGCTCCACTCACACACCGGCTTAATGAGTGTGTGTCAGACGTGTGTGTTCATGTGTGTCAAGGTAAAACATTACATCGTTCACACAGCACGCACCTGAAGTTCAAATGCTCAAAGTGACCTGAAGGCCACAGGAGAGAGTGTGTGTGTGTGTGTGTGTGTGTGTGTGTGTGTGTGTGTGTGTGTGTGTGTTCTCCAGGGGGCTGGTCGGTGTGGAGCAGCAGCAGAACAGACGACCCGCTGCAGCTCTAATGATTCATAACGACCCTGCCGAGGCTGCTGGGAGTCGAGCTCAGGTGAGACTTCAGACAGCAGCGAGCGACGAAGACAGGTGATGAATTATACACAACGAGGGAAAGAGAGCGAGACAGGAAGGAAGTGATACCTGCTGCTGTGATGTCACTGATGTGATTGTGGCGCTCTGGCTTCAGGACTCTGGGGAAACAGTTCGGACATTACGAGGTGCGATTCTTGAAGACAGAACGCAGAAGAGACGATTAAACTTTGCTCATCTCTGGTTTTATCGTCACGCAGGTCTGAATCTGCAGACACGAAGCAGAGAGAGAGACGTGTGAGTGACACTAGAAGTCCTGGAGAGTTCTGACCCGGAGCTTCAGACGGGGACGAAGAGACGCCGGTCCAAACCTATCGAGGCGGATTAAAGCTGTGATATTTAGAAACTTCCTGTCTGAATAAATGTCTCATTGAGCACCAGAAACATTTTCTACGAGCACCACGTCTGCGGTACGATCTAACGCTTCATGACGACACTCAAAACACACGACAGGTATTTAATCCAAACCAGGATGTTTTCCAACGCGCATCAGGAGGTTCTGTGGCTGAACGCAGCGCTGTGACCAGACAGACGATTCAGAAAATTCAACTAAAACAAACATAAAGTACGACTGAATTCTTAAAGTTGAAGGAGAGTGAACCAGATGTGAGCAATAACGTGGTTTACTGTGAAAACCAACAGCAACATATTTACATTCACTCTTTGAAATTTCTCAGTGATTTAATGTGTTGCATTTTTAAAAGTTTTAAAAGTTTTTTTTTTCTTTAAGCTGATTTAGAAATTAAGCTCAAGCCAGAAATTCATTACAGTAACAATCAGAGTGCTTTAGATTCAGACTCTGAATTTAATTCTCATCAAGATTTCAAATCCAAACTTCCATACTTGTTTTAAAGAAAGAGATCAAGAATCAAGATCCAAGAAGAAGAAAGCTGCTCGATGTTTCTCGTCTGAATTTAATCACGTCATCAGTGTTCAGTGGTCAAAGTTGGATGTTTAGTTCAATGCAAAAGATTCAGGTTAAAAAAGTCAAAGTGAAAACAAAACCTCTCCTTGTGTGTAAAGGAGCGCACACGGCTTAGAGACTCACACACACACACACACAACAGAGACGCTGAAATCCCTTTTAATGAAATCTAATTAAACACGGTGTCCACGGTTCCTCCTCGGCCCACGCTCCCTCTCTGCCCCGCTCTGCTTCTCGCCTGCTGCCCTGCAAACGAGCGCTGTAATAAACAGCAGAGCAGCGAGCCCCGGGGACCGAACAAACAAACACGGGAAAAGCAAATCAACAAAGTACCTAATTATGAAGATTTGCATTGCTGCTGGTGATCATTAGTTGAAGGGAAATTAATGCAGACTTCTGTTTCTGGTGTGAAAGACGGAAGAAACGTTCCAGAGAATGTTCTGGAGCCGGTGCTTTAATAACGTGATCCGCCGGGCCTGGCGGCGCCGCTGCAGGAACCGTCCTCCTCATCCGTTCACGTCTCACTCGCTTCATTCTGATGTTTGACTGAAATATACGCCGAAATACTAAAATCAGCAACATGCCAAAATCAGCAATATTAAATATAAAGAGGAAACTGTGAACAGTAAACGGACTCAGGCGGGTTTTAGGAACACACTGTAACAATAAACTGGAAGGAAATTACTTCAGATGAATAAATGTTCTGCAGTTATGAAGTGGTCTCATTTTATACCGACACCTTTTATCAGCAAACAAGACCAAGAATGTTGTTTTTACTCAGTTATTATAGTTATTATTGATCCAGTAATTGTGAGGTGGAGTGCTGAGGATGAGTTGAGGAGTGTAACACAGGAACTTCACTGGTTGCATGTACGTTGCGGAGCAGCTCCACTATGGTTTCCTGCTCCGTCGTCCATCATCTCCCACCGGCTCCGAGTTCATCACGGTGCAGCGCTGCTGGACAGCTGCAGCTGTGAGACAGAGGAGGAGACCGCAGCTACACGTATGAAAGACGGATGTTATGTTGTTGTTTCGCTGTGTGACTTCCTGCTCGCTCCCTGATGAATTCGGCTGTGTATCCGCTCAGTGGACTGCCGGAGTGTAGCGTGGAGACACAATGCAGCGGAGCCAGTGAAGTACAACCAGACTATAGTGAAGCTAATCAGCTGGCTGGTGGATCGGAGACGGGCCGAACATGGATCTGGTGGAATCTGGGATCTAGGATCTTGGGCTCAGCCTGAGGACAGAAGCTGCTCTGTAGTCGCGTCGGCCCGGCCCGGCAGCAGAACTGCTGATGTATGATCTTAACATTTGATGCTGGCGTCTCTGCAGAGCTGTATTTCACTGTTGGGTCAAACAGGAGTTTCATTCAGGAGGCTGTTTGTTCCTGATGTCCTTCAGACTCCACAGAGCTTCAACTGCTAAAAACAACAGAAGTCCAAACAGACTAATGGAGGATTTAGGAGGCTGTCTTTTTAAAATAGTCCTGTCAGCACCAATAGCAGACACAAATCATACTGTAAATCCATCAGGCGTCACTGAGACATAAATCTTTTCTGTTCACTGTCCATTGAGTTCTGCAGAAAGCAGATTTCTGAGCGGCTGACGTGGTTTCAGCCTCCAGAGCTCCACAGCAGTGTTCAGTAAGACCTGCGTCCTTGAACTCAACCTCCACTGACAACTCGCTGTTCTTTTTAAACCAGTGTACACAAACCAGATAATCCCCAACACACACACACACACACACACACACACACACACACAAAGATGGATAACTTACACAAAGCTCACAAAGGAATGCCAGAGGGTAAAGCAAGAAAGCAAACGGCCAAAGATGACTCACTTCATGCACTATAGCTCCCTCACACAACATCCTACAACACACACACACACACACACACACGCACACACACACACCTGGCTGTTTCGTACCAGCTTGTCCCTGTAATCTGTGACCTGACTTCCCAAACTCTCAGTATGCGAAATGCTTCAGGAATGTCAAACAAACAGACGTGCCTCGACATCACACACACATTTCAGCGAGGAGAAAAAAAAAACATACTGTGAGGAGAGCGAGAGGAGAAAGATCTGTGACGGGGCGGAGAGAGGGAGATGAAAGGAGGGAGAGGGCAAAGTTAGACAGGACAGCAGACGAAGAGGAGAAAGGGCGTCGAAAGAAAAAAAGAAAGGAAGATGGAGGAGACGAAGGAGAGGGTGTAGACAGGGAGGAGAAGGAGGAATGAAGAGGATGTGAGGTGGTAGGAAGAGAAAGGAGAGGAGACAGATGGGTGGGAGGAGAAGGCGAGGAATGAAAGGGAAGAGGAGCGTGACGATAAGACCAAAGCCGAGGGGATGAAGAGCAGCGGAGGTGAGGACTGAGAAGAGGAGAAGCAGAGCGGAGAGGCACGAGGGAGGATGAACAACAGGAATGGACAGATGGTGGGATAGGAAGGAGAGAGGGAGAAAATGTTGAGCCCGGACAAAGTAGAGAAAAGAAAAGGTGGAAGGAAGAGGAGCGAACATGAAAGAGGTGACGAGGAAGACGAGCACATGTGAGGCCAAAAACCAGGATGTGTGGAGTCTGAGGAGGCCGAGACAGAGCAACACCACGAGATTCAAGAGGAGGGGAGGCAAAAACAAAGAGGGGAGGAAGAGAAAACACATGTGGAGACACAAGAGCGGGAACAAAGGGAGGAGAGGAGGACGAGAAGAATGCAAATACCATGAAAAACAGCAGAGATTATGGAGAGAGACAAAGAGCGGCGGAGGATTTTCACGTCGTCCAAACAGATTGTCTCTTCTCAGCCGCCTCCTCCTGCCGACTCCTACCGTAAAGATATTTGTCACATCTGTCATCTGAACAATAAACACCAGCGCACAGCGACAGGAAGTGGCTGCTGGGAGAGCAAACACACAAACACACACAGACAAACGCACAAAGTGTCGCTCCGACGCTCTTTGATTCCCCGCTGATCCTCGCACTGTTCACATGTCGAGATAAGAAACTGCTTCCCTGCTGCTGGATCCACCTCGCACGTTAAACACCCAAATACTGCAGTTTGATCAGCGACAGGAGGAGAAAGAGGGTCCGAATCACAGGACAGAGAGACGACACAGGGTCAGAACTCTGTGTGTGTGTGTGTGTGTGTTACTGTAGGTTTAAAGATGGAGGCGTCTCAGTAAAGAAATGTCCCCCGCCGTGTGACGAATGTTTAGAGAAGCTTAACACTCTTTTCTGCCAACAGAGGATTTGTCTGAGTGTGTGTGTGTGTGTGTGTGTGTGTGTGTGTGTGTCTTCTTCCTCCCGCTGTACAAAGATGAAGCCACAACATCCCGGATACGAGCGCTTTGGTCACACACGTGTGATTGGCTCAGAGGAGCCGCGGTACCGAGGCCCGGCCCACTACACCTGTCACACGACCCGTTAATATACGTGCGTGTGCGTTTATACTTATCTGTAACGCACGTGTGTGAACGCGTATGTGTGTGAGTACGAGTGTAAGAACAAACAGGACATTATCTCGGGGGAAATCTGAGACTTGGAGGGAGAAAAGTCAATAAAGAGAAGAGCTCATTTATCGTCTGTGTGCATCGGTCAAGGACACCGCAGGACACAACAGCATCACACCAGGGAGTCCAGTCGCAGCTCGATACCTGCACACCCTCCTCCTCCACCTCCTCCACCTCCACCTCCTCCTCCTCCACCTCCTCCACCACCTCCTCCTCCTCCTCTGTGGGAAAAGTTTTAGTGCAGCAGCTCCTCGTGCTGCCAGAATATCTACCACTGAAACTTTCTGTCCTCATATCACTGATCAGTAGATTCCTGTTATCGACTGATGTCACACCTGCGTGCCTGAAATCTGAATGATCCCAGAGCAGGTTTCAGGACGCGTGAAGCGGTCGTGGTTTAAAGTGAAGAGCGTGTTCAGCAGCGTGCTTCTGTTTCTGTGCCCGTGAACTGAAGGTCGGCGTTGCCCAACAGGAAACAGGTCGCGCTAACACAGAGTTTAGGTTTTATTATTCTTTATATGTTTTTTATAACTCTTTCTCAGATCAGTCATCCGGTGAGTATTGACACATTTTATCCAAATGTTTCTCGTACTCTTAAAAAGGTACTTCATCTGTAACGGACGCTCATTTGAGCACCAGCTCGATCCCAGTCGTTTCTATCCTTTCATGATTGTTCTGAATGGTTTCAAGTGAAATCAATATGTCATTTGCATAGAGGAAACTGTGGTGACGACAGACGAGCTTCTGATGACAGAAGGTGTCAGACTGTGTTCAGACTGCAGAGCTCCTCCATATAAAACATCTTATTTAGTCTTTTCTAAAGAGAGAGGACGACACATTTTGGATTATTTGTCTAAAAGAAGCTTGAATCAGAACGTTTTAATGAATGTGCATTTATATACATGTGTGTATACATAATGTAGATGATGTAGCTTTTAAGTTTACAACGCTCACAAAGGAACTTTCATATTTAAAGTGTTTAATGTCACACGAGCTTCAGAGCTGCAAAGCTGCACCTGCAGTTCAGTCGTCGCTCATATTCATCATCCGTCCACCAAGAAAAGAAAGTGACTGAAACTGAATGTTCAAATCATTTCTTTCCATTCCATGAACATGCAGAGAGAAAAGAGAACAACAATTAATTTCAGGAGTTGATAAATTAACAACAAATAACAAACAAACTCTTTCATGACTAATAAAAATAACAGTGAACTTTTTATGTTTCTGTGAACAGAAACTGCATCAGCGCTCTCAGAGTCCACAGTGAGTCAGTGATGGAGAAAAAATAAAAGCCAACCACCTAACGACTCTAAAGAAACACCCACGCTCCATATGCATAACTACAGCCACTCCTGCCTGCTATAACATCCGTTATCATGTGATTTCACATCGTTAGCACAGAAGCTGCCGCGCTCACATTACCGTCGTTAGTTTAATGATTTGACTTCAACATTTTCTTCTGGCAAACTTTCAGAACTTTGTGTACATTATACGTATGTTCAAATATTAATCAGCCAGTTTTGCAGTTTTTAATTAAATACATTTTGCAGCTGGTTGGAAATTAATCTCTCTGTTTAAATTGTAATGGAATTTTAATGACATTTTATTAATTGCACAGCAACAATTAAGAGCAGGAAATACGGGAAGGGGAGAGAACGAGCGGAACCTGATGTGGAGGGTCTGCTGATACAGTTTCACTGAGCGTGCAGCAGAATATGTCAAATATTTAATCCTTGTGAAATAAAAGATGAGAAAGTTAATTTGAGGCGACTCGTCAGCGCCCGTCTGTCGGTCAGCTGACTGGAGGATGGCAGCAGGACACGTGTGAACACATGGATGCAGAACATTAATGGGAATATAATTCCTTCTGTAAGCTCAGAGCTGTTCCATCTTTAGGCCTGTTGTTTCCTTTCTCTGTCGCTACATACAGGACGCTGCATGAGGCTTCACTCGCGTGCACGCCGACCAAAGAGACACCGCTTTGCTACGATCACACCAGCTGTCTGTCGGTGCGCTGAACGGTGGACTACACCAGGCTGTAAACATGTGTACTTCTGCTGTAAAGCTAACAGGGGCCTCAGAGGTTCCTGCTGCAAGAGAACAGAAAACCTGAGAGTACAAAATGGAGGAAGCTGCGTGGCTGCGTGTCTCCATCAGAGTCTTCACGGCTCCACAACACGGCTGTCGTCTGGGTCACACACATTTATGACAAAGCAGTCAATCATACAGAGACGCTTCGATCCCAGAAATCGTTTCCTTCTTTAACAACTAATTATTAAATAAGGAGAAGTGGAGTCCTGAGAACTCGATGTCAGGTCAGTGAGGAGGGAACAGACCTCAGAGAGAACCTCAGAGAGATAACGGTTATGTTCATTTTTCTTTTCTGTTTGTTCCTCCAAACAAACCGACTCACAGCTGAGACACACCGAGCTTTATAAACTGTGTACGTAATTACAGTAAGTGAAATGAAAGAGTAAAGGAGAAGAATGAAGACAGGAGAGTGGAGAACAATCTGCTGCACTATAATTATAATTTGTTCTGACGTTTACAGTAAACGAACAAAATACAAATCCACCGTCTTCGTCCTGCGACTGAAGTTCTGTCAGGTGAGGAGACACGGCTGCACACTCTCCTCCTGGGACGGATCCTCACAGCAGATGCAATTCAGAGAGACATTCCTTCACGTGTTTTATATCCCTCTGCTGTCCTCGGAGAGGAATTATGTCCCGCTGCACAGTATTACCTGAAGTGTAATAGCCTCGCTGATGAAGAGCGCTCTCAATGTACATACAATACAATTATAGTCCACACCTCGCTGCGATAATCGTGGATTGAAATTGACTTCTTTAGTAATCTATTCCTCTGCTGATGCTCAGTGTGTGTGTGTGTGTGTGTGTGTGTGTGTGTGTGTCCTCACATGGTGAGTGTTCTCGTCTGACAGATTGGAATTGCCTGCATCCTCTCCACCCTACTGTAATTTAGCTGAACCGAATCAGACATCAGGTAGCGCCATCGTACTGAGACAGAAGTGTAATTGTCTTGTTTAATGAGCCCTGGCTCTCCGTGTCTGTGTTCAGAAGCAAAGCCCTAAAATTAGCTCTCCCTTTAGCGCGCGCTAACAGGAAGTACAGCACCCACCGAGGCCACTGAACCAGAAACACGGATTTTTTAACACATACATGCGTATGTTGAGTCGTTGTTAGTGAGGTTTTCACATATTAATGTTCAAAATAATTCATTTACAGACCTACATGTACTGAAATGTCTGTGGACATCATATTAAACGTGCAACACGCTCGGCTGCTGCTCACTCAGAACTGAGAAGACAAATCATCATGAGAGGTGTCAGTCACACCGACTGTGACGGCGGCTGGCAGCACGTTCTCTGCTCGGCCTGTAGAACAAAAATGCACATAAAATATACAAATACAAAAGTGCAAAAGACAGAAATATGTCTGCAGAAAAAGGTGCATTAAAAACACAACCAATAAAAACAGGTCACATGTTCCTCCAAATGCTCAAATGTGCAGAAGTGTCAGCTTGGGTCTTAATTTCACCAAAACGAGAGCGATCTGGAAGTTACTTCACTGGTTCGTGCTGCAATCTGAGCACTTTTATTCATCATTTTCTGATTGCAAGAAACTGACTGAGAGAAAAACTGAAAGTCTGTGTAATCATAAGCAGGTTGTAATGGATGTTTGAACAATGAGACGAGTGCTGATCTTCACCTCGCCGAGCAAAACCAAGAAGAAGAGGCACCTGTTCGTAAGTGTGTAATCAGTATCAGTTATCACGGGTCAATTTCTCAGCGGGCGCAGAGAGAAAGACGAAGAGGGGAAACAAACGATCATGGTGGAGGAGCAGAAGACAGACGGATGGAGGAGAGAGTGGAGGCAGAGTGTGTTAGGATGTCTCAATGACGTTTAGGAGTGGAGAGAAAATGAGAGACAATGATGGAGGTTAAACGAGAGTAATACAAAATGAGACAGTGAGAAGTGTGTGTGTGTGTGTGTGTGTGTGTGTGTGAGGGGGGGACGCTGTCTTGGCGTGCAATTAATACCAATATCCCCGCTTCCGTCAGACCGTTAAGCGGATCAACCCACACAATTTAGCGCCGAGATGAGGCGAGGAGCGTTCATTTGTGTGAAATAAACGACCTGGCTGTGTGACCACAGCTGCCACGTTACTCATGTGCGAATGTCCCACCGAAGAAGAGATTTCCTCTCGTAAAAAGCCCGGCCTCAAATAACAGTAATGACTTTTTCATTTGTTATTATCACGCAGAAGCAGGGTGTAACATGACTGTAGGTCAGCGCTCTCATCATTGTTTATGACGGCGTCTCTCCATGAGGATATTCACACAAACTGCTGGAAACGGTTAAAGCTTTTTCCCGATAAGCGCAACATTTGATTCATCCGTCTCACTGTGGCAGCGGCGGCTCGGAGCTGCGCTGTCATTATGTAATAAATGCAAATGAAAGCAATCAAAAGCTTATGAGCTTATATAAGGTTAGATTGAAACGGGCAGACACTAAGTGTGTAATTTTCCGCTGGTGAAAGTGTGTTTTTGAATGATTGTGGCGACCCGTTTGTCGGATATATTCCCTTTATCATCTTAATTTTACATTTTAACGCCTCACTGGGGAAAACGTTTGACGTCGTATCTTCATGAATCACAAAGTCGGACTGAAATAAAAATTCTCTCATTTTCTTTGATGCAGTTGTTACGTTATTTACCTTAATGTACTCTGGAGTTGAAGGTGAGTCTGGTGGTGCAACACATGCTGATGTTCTGTCGGCGCCAACTGTCCAATTGTGGTTTTCTCTGGTGTGAAACAAGGTTACCACAAACATCTGTGACCTCCAGCAGGTACCGGGGCGGTCGGGATGAGAGTCAGCACCTCCGAGCCTGAGTTCATGGTTCTCTGTCAGAAAACAGAGGAGTGTCCTCTCTGGTTTGGGGGATGAGCTGCGGCCCAAAGCGAAGGAGTTCGAGTATCAGAGGGTTCCTGTGAGGATAAAATGGAGCGTGAGATGGAGAGCTTGAGGAAAAAGCTTTTGATTTACCAGTTGTGCTATGTTCCAACCCTCAGCTATGGTCCTGAGCTGTGGGTGGTGACCCAAACAGATCGTGGAAACAAGTGGACAACATGAGTTTCCTCCATCGAGCATCAGGCCTCAGAGATAGTGTATAAAAACTGCTCCTTCAGGCCGAAAGGAGCCGGCTGATCCTGAGACACCTGACTGATAATGACATGGACGATGATTGCTGGGAGTCCAACATCTCCTCAGCAGAGAGGACCACATGCTCCATCCTCGGGTTGCAGAGGAAGAAGTTATAACTGCTGGCACCGTTCTGAGAAGTTTTGTTTTCCCCACTAGCTGTTCTGCAGCCAGCTGGGTCAGAACGTATCGTTCGGGCTAGAGGTGCTGCTGCTGGTCCACTGCCAGCGGGAGCTCCATGACAGTAACATCTACCTGCAGCTTCTCAGTGTCCTCAGCACACTGTAGTCTGGACTGTATAAACAACAACCTGCTGTACATTTACACTGATATTGATTGAATCCATTCAGAAGCTCTCCACCCAGCCAGGCACAATACAGCCTGTCTGACAAAAGGTAAGCAGGGAAACAAACTTGTTCTTTATGTTGTGTGCCCTTGCATAACCAACACAACCTGTCACAGGAGCTTATTTCTTTTATATGTGCCTCCTGGAAATATTTTACAACACTCTTGAAGTCATAAAGGGCCTTTGAAGCCCGCTCGGCCCCATAAAAGCTTAACATCTGGTATGGGAGAGCAACACGGAGGAAAGCAGCACAATGAAATGTTGGGTTTATAATGTCAGGTCTATATTTATGAAAGCATCCAGGGCAGCGGGAGCAGCGTTCACGGGTGGAGGTCCACACGGACCAGCACCGGTTCTCTCAAGGCTAAATGACACGTTAGGTCACACACACACAGAGAATGAAGCCCAGTCTGTAGATACAAACAGGGTGAACGCTGTAAATGTGGACTGGTTGTGAACATCACATGAACTTTACATGCATAAGCTGAAACAGCCGTCCAAAGGCATGTCGGCTCCAACAGAGACCACCTCTGGAGTCACACGACGGGATCAATAACTGTTCAATTACAGTCCCAGACATGTTGAGTCCTGTGCATTTACACACCTAAAGGTAAGAAACATAAAACCTGCTCGGGCCAAAGAGAATAAATCTTTCCTCCAGCTTTGATTATGTGTTTGTTTGTTGGCAGCAAACATTCCATCAGGCGTGAACAAGCTTCAGCAGCATCTCACTGCTTCTCCCAGTCAGTCAGCGCCATAAATCTGATGCCGACAGGTGAGTGACGCTGCTTTTGGAAACTCGTCTCTGGAACCTTTCCTGATGTCGTGCGACTGTCAGGTGTCTGCTAACCTGTGCCGATTACTTAACTATCAAACAGGTCGTGACTTTCAGGTTATTTATGGTTCGTCTTCCAGCAACACAATCCTGCGCACTCAGACTGACCTTAATAACTGGGACACGGGTGGAGGGAGGTCATTAATAATCTCCACCTGGTGTACGAGCTAACTTTCAACAGACAAAACCATAAACTTATAAAAACATGTCAAAGCAACATAAAGACCAAGACTACAGCAGCAGTGGACCCAATGCTAACAGACAGCTAGCTGGTTCCGCCTGCAGCTGAACCCTGCAGGAGCTCCTTCCTCCGACTTTACACTGAAAACTGTTCCAACGAGTCCAGTCCAGGATATTTTTAATGAAACCAAGGAGAGCTGTCAGGTGAACCACAGCACAGTCAGCAGGAGACAGTGACAGCAGTGGATGTTTCTGCTGACCACAGACACAAACACGTCACATCACCTTCACATTTATGATTATAAACTGACTGTGACTGTTCGAGTCCCGTCAGTAGGGACCTGTGGACATTTCAGGCTGTTTCTGTGGGATTATTGTTCTCAGGACGTCTCGACATCCATGATCACTGTCATGATCCTGGATTTTATTGTTTCATTTCCGGTTTTATTTTGAAACTATGGCCTTGTGTGACTCTTCTTGCTTTTCAGTTTCTCCTGTGTGTTTCTCCCGCTCTGTGTTTTTGTCCTCGTTACCTCACCTGTCCTCTTCCCTGCTCACCTGTCCTCTTCCCTCCTCACCTGTCCTCCTCCCTCCTCACCTGTCCTCCTCCCTCCTCACCTATCATCCTCCCTCCTCACCTGTCCTCCTCACCTGTCCTCTTCCCTCCTCGCCTGTCCTCCTCCCTCCTCACCTGTCCTCTTCCCTCCTCACCTGTCCTCCTCCCTCCTCACCTATCCTCCTCCCTCCTCACCTGTCCTCCTCACCTGTCCTCTTCCCTCCTCGCCTGTCCTCCTCCCTCCTCACCTGTCCTCTTCCCTCCTCGCCTGTCCTCCTCCCTCCTCACCTGTCCTCCTCCCTCCTCACCTGTCCCCTTCCCTCCTCATCTGTCCTCTTCCCTCCTCACCTGTCCTCTTCCCTCCTCACCTGTTCTCTTCCCTCCTCGCCTGTCCTCTTCCCTCCTCACCTGTCCTCCTCACCTGTCCTCTTCCCTCCTCACCTGTCCTCCTCCCTCCTCATCTGTCCTCTTCCCTCCTCACCTGTCCTCTTCCCTCCTCGCCTGTCCTCTTCCCTCCTCGCCTGTCCTCCTCCCTCCTCGCCTGTCCTCTTCCCTCCTCACCTGTCCTCCTCCCTCCTCACCTGTCCCCTTCCCTCCTCACCTGTCCTCCTCCCTCCTCACCTGTCCTCCTCCCTCCTCACCTGTCCTCTCCCCTCCTCACCTGTCCTCTCCCCTCCTCACCTGTCCTCCTCCCTCCTCACCTATCCTCCTCCCTCTTCACCTGTCCTCCTCCCTCCTCACCTGTCCTCCTCCCTCCTCACCTGTCCTCCTCCCTCCTCACCTGTCCTCTTCCCTCCTCACCTGTCCTCTTCCCTCCTCACCTGTCCTCCTCCCTCCTCACCTGTCCTCCTCCCTCCTCACCTGTCCTCTTCCCTCCTCACCTGTCCTCCTCCCTCCTCACCTGTCCTCGTCCCATCATCACTGTCTGTATATAGTCTTTGTCCTTCCTCTTGTCTCTGTCAGTTTGTTTTGTGACGTTCTCAGTGATGTTTCCAGTTTCTCCTTCAGTCTGTCTTGTTCCTGGTTTCGCCTTCTTGGTCTGTCGTTCCTCGTGTCTCCCATTTGGTATATTTTGGGTTTTGGGTTCTTACTTCTCGTTTCGATTTGAACTTTTCTTTGCACTTAGTTTGAACTCTTAGTTGCTACTTTGTTTTTGTCCTCACGACTCATTTAGTTTTTTTCTACCTCTCCTGGTTTTTGTACTTTTCAGCTTGTTAAAATAAAGCTTGCTTGTGTTTCTGCCTCCCATGTGTGTGTCTGCGTTTGGGTCCACATCGGGTTTCCCACTTAACTGTAACAACCATGGCGATCGGAACAGGTGTTTGGAGCCGAACCATGATGTTTTCTAACTCTAACCAAGTGTTTTTATCCCTAAACCTAACCACAGCATATGTTCACTTATATTCTGTAGAAACACACTCAGCTAACATTTATTCTGGCGGTCTGTTCAGTGAATCCAGTGTGATTACTGATTGTTTTTTGGTGATAATGATTCCAAAAGAAACATTGAATGATAATAACAGCTGTGCACATTCACAATAAAGTAAGTCTCTATAACAACTGCTTCTTAAGTAACTGTGTTATTGTTACAGCATGTTAACTTCACTCGTCTTGTGTTTTGGCTTCTTGCCTCCGTCGTCTGTTTTTCTTTCTCCCTGCGGTTCCAGAGATTATCTATAATCCAATCAAAGCTACAGAATTAATGCCTGCTCACCACTGACTGCTGTGAGTAAGAACATGGACTGCAGGTGTATTTACACACAAACAGACCTTTTTATGTCAGCTGCTCTTAAAGGCATTCAGATTCTTAATTTAAGAATCAGGAAACAGACACTCACAGTCTGAAGAGTGAAGTCAGGTTCATCAATCATCGCCTCATCTGAAGCGCGGTCAGTCGGGGAAATCTCTTTGTGTGTGTTGTTTTCACATAATTTATGCCAATTATGTATTTACCCTTCGGTCATGGATTACAGGGTATTTATCTCTCCTTGTTTTTTTATTTCGGCTTCCTGTTATCCTCCCCTCAGCCAAAAGGACTTGATTAAAAATCTGCCTTGTTTTTATGTTGTCAAACGTGACGGCAGCTCAGTAATGTGACGGGAACACGTGTGGCGCCTCTTTGCTGTTCTGGTGATCAATAGTGGTATCAGCCATCCTGAGCTCTTTAAATAAAGTGTTATCTCTAACAATAAGTGTGTGTTTAGTTTGTCAGTCACACATGATACTAAAATAAACGTTTACCCTTTAGTCCAGAGCTAAATATGTCACAAATGATGCTCACAGGCCCCGCCTCTGAAACTCAGACTCTGCACCGACACGAAGAAAACACATTGTGTGGACTGAACAGCGACTTTCTCTTCATGTTGTCGTTTTACCAGACACTCAGAGATTCCAATACTCGGCTGCCTTTTGTGATTACAAGACTGAGAGTGTTCTGTCATGCCAGCCGCTGCGAGGCTGAACCCAGAAATTCTTTCCCGAAACTAAGAAAAGACAAATTTATCTACACTAACAAACAAAGCCACAAAAACAGACGTCCATCCTCCAAAGAAATCTAACCACCAACTGAGGAAAATGACGAAGACGGTCGGGACTGCACGTCTGTGGAAGACAGCTGCTTCAGGTCCGACCTGCCTGATCAGACGCACCTGAGAGAGGAGAGACGAGCAAACACAGGAGGAGGCGCCTGGAGCATTGTGCCAAAGTCATTGATTCATCGTCTGAGCAGCGATATCTGGACCACATTCTGAGCTAAGTCATCCAGAAGATGTAGAAACGTTTCAGGAGGATCTGCTCGAGGTGCCGCTGCAGCCAGAAGTTTATTACTTTAATAAAGTAGAATTCTATCTGCTACACTGTCGTACGTAAATGTTAAGAAGGTTTGTTTGTACAAAAGTACGGTGGCTCAAACACAACAACACAACACAGCAACCAACGTTCACCATTTTACATCCGAGACAACGGAGCAACAGTTTGTTTTGTAACTGAACCGACCGAAGTCGACCCACACAGAGCACACACAGTGTCGCTGAGAGGGTTCTGACTGACAGCGTGTTTCATTAATGGGTCCGACGTCCGTCCGTCCTTCAGCCCGCGGCGGACGCTGCAGTCAGGCCATCACCTGAAACGCTCCAACGAACTCAATCTAGAGACTGACAGACTTCTGTGGGAACTTTCGTCCTTTTATTTATCTTAGAGGCAGTGATGCATAGTTAATTTCAAAGTCGACAGCTGAAAGTCAGCTGAAAATGGTTTCACTTTGTAAGGGCGCCTCGTACACGGCTCCATATAAGTTACAGTTTAACACAAGCTGAGCATGTGAGGACGTGTTGGGGACGAGCTCACTTCACTTACATCCAACAGATTCAACATTTAAAGGCTTATTTTAACCAAACCAAATATTTCAAACTTCTGTCTGTCTATTGCTTATTATGATGAGACAGGATCAGATTTTACTTAAACAGGGAAAAAGTTTCATTGGATTCAGGAAAGCAAATATAGTCACGTAAAGAACTTGGAAACATATAATAATGATTACAAAATCAACCTTACAGTCTGTTTCCATGTAAAGCAGTCAGACATGTGGGGCTGAGCTGTAACACTGAGAGAGATATGAGGGACACAAATGTACTGTGTAGCATTGACACACACACACACGCACACACACACACACACACACACACACACACACATATATAAGCATGAGCATGTCACAATCTATATATTTACATAAACATACTGAACATAACTGCTGTCAGACAGACAGAAGAACACAAAGTCTTCATCGGCTTCTCTTTTCATTTTTTCCAATGTGGACACAAAAACTCACATGTGCAGCCCAACACACACACACACACACACACACACACACACACACACACACACACACACACACACAAACAGAAACACACACATGGCTGAAACAGGAAGCTTGTGCTTCCCCCTGCTGACGCTTTTGGTGTAAAATTACTGAGAGAGGAATGTGTGTGTGTGTGTGTGTGTGTGTGTGTGTGTGTGTGTGTGTGTGTGTGTGTGTGTGTGAGGTCAGTTATTGATCAGTAACAGATCTAATGTAGCCAACAGGGCACTAAATGTCTCCACTGACTGTCTTCTGATCATTTTGAAAAAACTAAACTAGAATAGAAAATCTTCATTCAGAGTCTTTTCATATAATGTTACTTCAAACGTGTTCAACCTTGAATCTTTGCACGACTTCTTAACATGTTGATTTTATGGCCACATGTGCAAAAAACGTACCATAGTTGTTAAACTTAAACTTGGAGCGCGTTCATCAATAACTCGCCGTGTGTCCAACAGAAGCAACTCACTGCATTTAATAAAGAGTTAAACTCAAAACTTTGGACTTCCGTGGATTTCATTTTAATATCGTGGTTTTCCATATTAACTTTGAAGGACGATTAGAATCACAGAAGAGACGAATCCATAAAATCCAATCACAATCAGAAGGTAAAATATATATAAAAGCGAGAGTGGAGCGTGCGGCAGCTTCAGAAAGAGCAGCGACCGGCCGATATCACTGCCAGTCAATATCAGCAATCACACTTCATTATGGACACAGCAGGGCGCCGAGAACAGAACGAGAATGTTTTCTGCTCCTTTCTCCTCTCTGCTGTAGTTCACTGTTTTCTGCTTTGTCCTCACTTCCTCTCTCAGTTTCTTCATTATAGTTTCATGATCGGATTTTTAATGTTATCTGTATTGTTCTCAGTGCAACATGTACAGAATTCATCTCATTACTTTTACATGATATAAGAGCCGTCAGAAGTGGATTTATCTGTGTGCGAACCGTTTGATCCTCCAGCTTTGAATTCCTCTGGTGTCATCGTTCAGTTTCTCTGTTCGTACGTGCAGACTTCACATCATGAGGCTTCCTTTGTGTGCGCCTCTATAACGAACAGGTGAGGACGTCAGTGTGTATTTCTATAGCAACCACAAAATTCAACCATCTCCACATAAACCAGGTGTATCCCAGTGCTAAGCTAAGAAGCTAAGATGGCCGAGTTGACTGTCTGAAAGCAGCATCTTAAAAAATGCACAAAAATGCCCAATAAAAAGTTGTTTGCTCGCTGTGTGAAAGTGCTCAGGACAAAAACAACTGTTAGAAAAATATCGACATGTGAATTAGTTTCACAACAGTTTGTAAAGGCCTGCAGGGCAGAAGACTGTGGTCAGTCTGTGACGTTACACAAACGCTGGCGTCCTGCAGGGAAGTCAAATGTGCTACATGCCCTTCGATCCCGTTTTCTCAAACGTGGAGGAGACGGTGGCGTCCAAGTCCAGACCAGACATTTCTACTGAGACCTCTGGAACATTTCCAGCTGTGTCTGTAGTTAAGCCAGTGTTGTGACAAGAGATAAATAGAAAATTGGACCCAAAGAAATGTAAAGTTGCAACATAGACGCCAAAGTTTTAACTCATCAGTGGTTAACGTACTCTGTCAACATTTGTTCTGTCGGTCGAGTTGCCAGCACACTTACTTCCTGCCACATAAAGGACACGCTGCCTCCATGTTGGCAGTGAATGTTGGCAGCGGAGGTGCAGAATCATCCAATCTGGCTATAACTCCCAGGGATAGTGAGATTGAGCCTGGCTCTGTCACCCAACACCACAAATGCTCTCGCTGCTGATGGAGTAAATCCCCACGGGCAGAATCCAAAATGTGAAGCCGGAGCAGGAGAGTGGACGCCGTCACAGCGGCGGATTAAAACTCATCTGGCTTTAAACGGCCGTAATCTTCAGGTGTCCGTATACTTTTGTCACAATAGTTCAAGATTAATAGGAATTAGTGAATGATAATACACGTAATTAACATACAGAAATAATAAGGATTGAGGTACAGATATGCATTTGTTGACCACCCTCCACCTCACATCTAACTCCCCCTCCTTCCCTCCCTCCATCCCTCCCTCCCTCCCTCCTCTCTCGCTGGCACATCAATAGGAAATCGATGGCTGTCTGGGAGAGAAGGGGCGAGAGGTGGCAGCAGCAGAGCTATTGCTCCACCTGCTGAATGCAGCGTGCCTGGAATACAAAACTGTGGGTGAAGACGGAGAGAGAACGAGGGGGGGGGAGAAGATAAGAGTGGGAGAGTCTGGAGTGAGAGAGAGGGGGAGGCGGTGGCTGCTTTCTCTCCACATGGAGAGGGAAGAGAAGAGAGAGAGAGCTTATTGACTGAGGAGGATATACTATACAAGGAGGAGAGATTATCTCCCCCTCAGAAGACTTCACGTCTCCGTGTCTCTTTCTCACTGTTTGTCTTTCACCGCCGCTCGCTCGCTCGCTCCGGCTCCACGGCTGATGGGGGGGTATCAGAATTGGATTGCAGTGATCCCTGCATGATACCATCTCTCTCCCCCTCTCTCACAAATAAAGAGTGATGCTGGAGGAGATGGAGGCTGGAACTGAGGTGGTCGCTGGCGGAGAGGTGGAGGCATGAGGAGATAAAAGGCAGTTAAAGAGAAGGCCTCGAGGGAAGGAAAGGAGGAAGAAAAAGGAGGGGGAAACATGTGAGGGAGCGAACAGGATGCAGAGGGGTTGATGGTGAGGGAGAAGAGGAGGGGAAGGTGGGAGAGTGAGGACAAAACAAGGAAGGAGATAAAGAAGAGGAGGCAGATGGAGGGGGAGGAGAGGAGGGAGGAGGTGAGGACAAAGGTGAAGCAAGGACGAATAGAAACTGACCTCCAAGTCTCCTGAGGAGGTCACGACTGACAAAAACTGAAAGTTCTAGTGGAAGAACATGATGAGCAGGATGAACTTTGACAGCTCGAGTTGCTCACAAGAATCTGTTGCGGTCGTAGCTGCAGTGACGTAGCTGCAGTGACGTAGCTGCAGTGACGTAGCTGCTGCGACGTAGCTGCTGCGACGTAGCTGCTGCGACGTCGCTGCAGCGACGTCGCTGCTGCGACGTCGCTGCAGCGACGTAGCCGCTGCGACGTAGCCGCAGTGACGTAGCCGCTGTGACGTAGCTGCAGCGACGTAGCTGCAGCGACGTAGCTGCTGTGACGTAGCTGCTGTGACGTAGCTGAGGCTCCTGGACCGACTCTTCTGGTAAATATGAATCACTTGCACACCGATGTGAATATAGAGCACAGGTTTTACCACCACAAGGCTTGTTGGAAGTCACATAATTCATGCAAGGCATCATGGGAGCTATTGGAATAAGGTGGATAAGGGTAAGAAGGTGAGGAGGTAGAAGAGGAGGGGAACAAAGGGAAGTGGTCGGAGGAAGAAGGGGATGGGAAGACCTAACCCGAACACTGGGGTCCTGTAGTGTAACACTTACAAATGTTGGGACACGTCTTGAACTGTGGTCAGTGGCTTGGCACTGTCCTCTCATCTGGAGTTTAAAGTCAGGTTGTAAACATGTAACATGAATGTCATATGACATGTTTGGCACAAATATCAATATTGTACAAATATGAACAAATCTGTGGTTTCCAGATATTTCATCAGACAATTCTAACGAAGTGAAACAAGGAGGATATCAGTAAAAAGAAGAAGGTTAACTGAGGTCAGAGAGGAGGAACGTGAGCAGGGAGAAGTTGGACGGCTGCAGAGAGAAAGAGTGAAGCAGCTTTATCACCCGATTTTCCACCCGCATGCAGTCAGACCTCAAGTTTTAATTTGTTTTTCAGCGGAATTCTCCAAAGAGACGACCGGAGTTGGAGGATTACAACCAAGCAAGCATATCAATTGGCTTCCATGACGTTAATGACGAGGGAGAGCGAGAGTTTAGAGAGCTCTAATGTAGCGTCACTATTTTACAGTAATGACAGACTCAAAAACGAGCCCGCTGGATGTAATGGAGTTTTTTTCCTGATGGGGACTAATGGAAACCTGCTAAAACATGAGGAAATGAGCACAGTGAATGTTATCTCCCCAAACATCCCTTTTTTTTCTTGCACATCACCAGATGTGAGTCTTGTTGATGTGCTCCACATCAGTCGACATCAAGGGGATAAAGTTTCACGGGAAACTTGAAAGCACATATCAAATTATGAGCCGCTGCTTTTGATCTGGTTTACTGATGCACAGGATGAACTGCAGGTGTCCACGTGCGTTAAAATAAGGCGAGCGTCCGCGTAGAAACCTGAGGTGCATAATGTGGAGAGGTGGTTCTGGCCCGCTGCAGGTTCTGTGTGTGTGTAGATCTCTTCTATCATTAATGTAAGTGAACCAGTTCCACTCCTCTTTTAACCAATCAGCAGTGATCACAGGCTACACCTGCAGGATGCTGACACCGCACCTACACTTTAGCCCGCAACATCTCACTCAATAATTTACAACTTCACCTCCAATCTGAACAGGACGAGGCCAAAGGGGAGGCTTAACCCCGCCGGCTTCAAACGTCTCCGTCAGCAGTTCACACGTGTTAACAATCAGAGGGAACGTCGCCGCTGCGGGGAATCCAAATCTCCACCGTCGTGTTTCCTACAGCGACTGTTCCTCTTCTTTTATTGTACGAGCAGGATGTAACAGCTGATATGCATCACTCCATCCACACAACAGCTTCAGGAGTGAACCGCCGACTCAGCAGCGTCTGTCTGTCAGCAGCAGCCTGCAGAGAGCGTCTGCAGCACACACACCTGAATACACCTGAAAGCTCCCTGAATAAACTTTGATGTACAAATCTTTAACCTTTATTGTGAAAGGGTCGCTGAGTTCTCCGTTTATCATCACACTGCTGTAACACAGTCAGACAGTTTGGAAATCAATGCAGAAACAGCAGCGACCAGAACATCTGAACATTCATGAACTCGGCTTTTAAAAAGCGTAGAGACAAAACGGGCTGTTTCTCATATTTCATGCACGACAAAACAACGCACATGATTACAAAGTTAACGATCCCAAAGAATATGTTAAAGTTAAATACAACCAGTTTTATCTGAATAATGAGAGCTTCAATATTTAGTCAGACATCAATTAATTAGCTTTAACTGCAGTGAAACATCATCAAGGTCAGCTGTTGATTAAATCCAGGAGAATCAGCTCCAGCAGGTAAAGACGTGTGGCACGTATCTGCAGGATGTTTGCAGACAGTGAACAGTTTGTGGCTCAGGTGGAGGTGGTGAGGATGACGGACAGCTGAGGTTACACAGACACGCCCACCACACATCACTTCCTGTGTAGCTTCCTGTTAGCTCAGTGAAAATGTCTGTCGCCAAACTGCAAACTGCACCAGCGAGAGTCGTTCTCACTCGCCGGAGCTCAGACCGCCATCATCTGACTCTGGACGTGACACCAGCACATCCAGAGCAGGAACATCTTCGTCTCTGCTGGGAGTGTGTGTGTGTGTGTGTGTGTGTGTGTGTGTGTGTGTGAGACACTCACACCATCTCATTAGCTGTCTAATTATTGTGAGGATGTGTGACAGAGAGCACCACAGAGACAAACAGAGTGGAAACAATCACCACCCAGACGTCTGTGATCAACTGTCGTCCTCGTATGTCAGTTATACTGTCATGCAGAGTGTCTTAATAAATACGTGCTCATTGCTGATAACAAATGCTCCTCCCTCATCCTTTTATCCTCAACATTAACTTAGAAAGGTCAGTAACAGTCGAGTCTGTCCGTCCTCCTGCCTGTGACCCACAAATCGATCTCAGTGTCACGCTGAAGGATGTCTCAGTTCCTAAAATGCTCCTTGAGGAGAGCGTGGGGAGAGGGAGAGGACGTACAGGTGAATCCTCTGCAGGAGACTTCTCAGCACCTGAGCCATGAAGGAGGAGACACACAGCTGGAACGTACAAACCGCAGTGTGAGCAGGACGCTGTACGGATGTTTTACTGTTCAGTTATCTGAGATCAAATGCACCGTCAGACTCTCTGCTGCGTGAGGCTCACAGCTTCACTCACCTTATTGAACTGATAACACTAATTATATATGTGAACTAGGCTGCACAGGTGCTCACAATATGACCACAGCCATATTCAAATCACAACACGCTACAGTCATTTGATAAAAAGGTAAAATATGTGACAGACACATCATCGTGTGGCTGAGAGACGCTCAGACAGATTCTGTTCTCCAGACGTAAGAAAACATGTTTGTTTGGTACAGAACCAACACGTCACATGATCAAACCTCTGAATGTTTGGTCAGTGAAACTTATCATTCATATCATTTATCTATCAAAATAAATCACGCATTGTGAACTAAAGCCGTCACGTTACGTCGCATCGACGGTAATCGTCATGTTTAAGAATGAAATATTGATATTGTGTAATATTACATCAGCTCTTAAATCATTTCTGTTTCTTTCTATTCTTGTCTCGTCACAGTAGATGATAGTTACGCACCTTAACGCTGCTCTCCTCCCTAAAACTGAAAACTGAAACCATAACGTCTGTGTAAAGGTCTGCAAGGTGCTGATGAAATTCATTTGCCAAATAGAGACAAAACAAATGAAATCAAAGATGAATCGCAATAATATTGTCATGCTGAATTCTTTATGGCGCGATAATCATCCCGTGGAGGTCTGACGAGGCGACGGCCGACTGTCAGCTGACTCATGAGTTGATATATAAGTTGCCATGAACACTGAGCGGCTCATCTGACAGATCATGAAACAGCAGCAGAGTGGACAGATGCTGCAGCTGTGACACGTCCTGTTGACTGGAGGCGCGCTCGTCTCTTTGTGTCGCCTCCTCTCGTCTCGTGTGCGAAGGTTTAAGACGCGAGGCGAGGAAGGAGGTGAGGATGTACAGAAAGGAGAAGAGGCGCAGAACGGGCTCACTACTTCCTGCACTTGCTCTGGAGGTATGGAAGTGCCATATAACCCAATGTGGGTGTAATTCAAAGGACTCCTGGATGTTTGTCCACAGTTTACTGGGCCAATCAGAGCCGGCAGTCGGTGCTGAATCCTCCTCACCCCCAGCAGCTTCTCCCTCCAGGTCTCACGGCAGTGAAAAAGTTTACATCGCCTCATTTTAAAGAGGTTAAAAAGTTAATAACACCAAATGTTCCGTCACCACGGCAGCAAAATCAGTTTATACGCTGCAGTGAAAATGAGGACAGTAATCGGCAGCAACCTTTAGCAGCCAGCGAGACTTTATCGAGGAAAACCGGCCTGAGAATGTGTGTGAGCGCCGGAGAGGAGGCGACGTGTGTGTGTGTGCTGCGGAGGCTGAAAAATCCAAACAGACAGCCGACTGGATTGCTTCCCCGGACCACAGTGTATGCAGTCTAAGGGCAAACACACACACACACACACACACACACACACACAGGTGACTTTCATAAATGTAACAAGGTGAGTCGGTTTCTTGTTTCTGCAGCGTTTCTGTGACAGTTTGTCCAAACGAGTCATTCACTGTGTAAAATCACTTCCTGGTTTAATTACATTTGAAGAGATTGTTTTCGGTTCAGTGTGACGACATTTAGACTGAGACAGACTTCATGTGTATCATCATGTCACCTGATCAGGTCTGCTGACTGTGTGAACGAACAAACATCATTACAGATAATACTGAGGCAGAGACATCTAGTCGGCTGCAGTCTTTATCACGGCAGCAAAGGAGGAAGTCAGGTGAAGTATGGAGACACGCAGGAGGGAGGCTGGAGATGATTGGTCGGGTCAAACAAGCACCAGACTTTCCCAGGAGACCGCTGTGTGTGTCGGTGTGAGACTGAGTTTTATTAACTGAGGTTACGTCACGTAGATGATGAAGCTGTTGATCTGACACTCGACCTGTTCAGCTGTTTATATGAGACTGTGTTGACAAAAGAGACGAAGTGCTGACTGTCAGAATTATCTACAAAACGTTTTCTGACTGGGAAAGTTCCTGTGAACGTTCCTCAAATTGGAACAACAACGACTTGGAAAACACCAATCTGCCGAGTTGACGTCACATGACAAAAACATGGCTGACGGTTAACATCGATGGAAAGAAACTCGTACCAAAGTCATGTTTTGCTTCATTTGTTCTTTCTTATCACCCAAATATTGTAAACAGCTCTCAGCGTGTTGTTCAAACGCTCTGAGTGATCAAATGAAAAACATCTTCCTGACGTGATGATGATGATTTGATCCGATGCTCTGACACGACAAACTGCTTGAAATTCACAAGAAACCTGCAACATCATCATCAGCTTTAAGAGGCGAACGTGTTGTTTCCACGTTTTCCTTGCTTCTGGTTCAGACTGGAAACTTTAATGGCTCCACTTCACGAAGTCGTTCTTCTGACTGGAGCTCGTGTTGTTGCTGCTTTCTTGTCAGTTTCAACCAGTTTGTGAATAAACTTGAATTGTGCTGGTAACAAATATTTATGTGAGATAAAATATTAAAGACCTGCAGACTGCGAGGTGTTTACACTGTCCACCAGTTATCTAACCCTGTTCTGACATAATGAGCAGGAGATACACTCGCTGATCGTCTGTAATCATGATCCGCGTTACGATCAGATCGTCCAGCATCCTGCTGCATTACGCACTGAGAGCTCGTGTATGTGTCCGAACACACACAAACACCACTGCAAAGACAGCGCCGACTTTTATGGACCCGGGGATGTGTTTACCGCTGCGTTATACAGTTTTATTGATCCAGTATAACGTTAAATTACTTACAACATGCCAAGTAAAAGCAGGACGGTAAAAGTCCAGAAAGAGACTTTTCATAAAGCGTCCTGTTTATTGACTGTAACCGCTGCAGTCACAGAGAGTAAAGACTTAATGTGATCTTCTGTTTATCTTCACAGTCAGACGTTCGTACTTTCCTCCCCGTCTCTCTCTCAGTAGACGACAGACACGCTGTCTCGCTGGAAACATCTCCTCACACCAACATGTCACTCAGAGAGAAACACAGACTGGTGAGGAGGACGGACGGTGTGTGAAGAGACTCTGAACAAAATCTGACAACATGAGAGAGACAGACGGCGACGCCGGGACAAAGACCAGCTCAGCTGAAGGCTGTCGTCTCCTCAAACCTCCTAGTTTCTTTTCCTCTCCTGAATTTCCAGATACACTTTTCTCACGTTGAATGAAATTTGGAATACAACGAGTTAAATAATTCAGTTTGTTTCTGATGTAATAATAATCTAAGAGAAGACGGATTCCAAACTAAAAGGCTTGTGGTGAAGTGCTCAGACATGTTTGAACCTCAGACAGAAGCAGCTCCTGTGAATCAACTTGTTCTTTCACACATTGATGATATTAAAGAAAATCTAAATTCGGGTGCAAGTTGACTCAACCAGCACAAAGAGGAAGGAGTCGCTGGGACGGACCTCCGCCTGGTGTCGCGGTGCACGTCTGTGCAGCAGGGTGGAAACGATTAACCGGCGGTCTGTTTCTGACCCACTCAGCCAATAACTGTCTCATGGCTCTGAACCAGCTGAGCCAATCACAGCGAAGCATGACGACAGTGACTCAAACAGAAAAGCAGAAACGGCTCCGTCATGTTGGCGTCTGGACGTTACGGAGACAGACGGTGTGAAGATGAGAATGATTCAGGATGAAGTCGTGACACTGTTTACTGATCACTGCAGTTCTGATTCTGCTGTCTGACATCAGAAAGGTTTCTCTCAGGACTGCTCAGATCAGAAGCTGCAGATTTCTGATTCTGATTTGTGCTGCTGCCTTCAGACGTCTGCAGAGAAGCCGTGAACGACAGACAGATTAGTTTGTAAATTATGATGTTAAATAGTCGAGTTTAACTCTCCACTCAGGAGTTTAATACAACCGGCCTCGTCGTCTTCAGTCAAATTTCTTAAAGGTTTTGTTTTGTTTTGTGAAGTTTCTGACCCGACTCGCCTGGCAGTTCAGATTTATGAATCAGGGTTAAGAGTCATTGTGCAGAAGATTAGGAAAGGTCAGAAAATACAGTTCTGTGATGGGCCGAGGTACAAAAGGAGAGCATGACGGGTCGGTGTCGGCCCGACAACCGCAGGCTGCTGGAGCGTATTAACTACTGAACATCGCTGAGACGCTCTGACAGCTCCAGTCTCAAAGTTTCTGACTGCGCACTTAGATTTAAGCCTGAAGACTTCATGGAGACGATGAACCAAACTGAGTCCTCTGGAATTCATCTGACCAGACAGTCAAACATGAATGTAGTCAAACATGCCGGCATGTCGCGTATCGGACTGGAATTAGTCTGCCTGTCTCTCTCTCTGGATATCCTGTACAAGGCAGATAATTAAAAACACATTCAAATGAGCCAAAGATGGAAATTTAGCATCACATTGAACAAATCTACACACACACACACACACACACACAGGACAGACAGGGGCCCAGATCCCAGCAGACACTGATGTAACCGGTGACCTTTGGATGTGTCCACATTTACATTTACACACAAGGTAGAGCTGAATTCATTTGCCGTTTTAGACAAGAGGGGAAACTGGAGGAAGGGAAGCAGAGGGAACAACAGAGGTGACGGACGGAGACACGAGGGAGGACGACTGAACGCTGCAGTCCAGATACTATGAGACGTGTTGGGGAGATGTTGGCTTAGGATCAACGTGGTCACAGTCACAGTTTTCTGTCTCAGTACGTTCAACGATTGTCAGACGAGTGAAGAGATGGATCAGGTCTACATACGTCAGCTACAAACTGACTGTTTCCTTTGTCTGTTGGTTCGTTCAGCCTCTGACTGAATCAGACGGCAGCTGAAACTGATCGCTCCTGTTCTTCCTCCTCGTAGATTCATAAAGCTCCAGGCGCAGCGCTCGTCTCGTTGTGAACGTAACTGTATTTGCGTCTGTTTGCACCCACTCGTTGCTTTAGGTAAAGTTGGATTTTGTTGTCACTGTGATAATTAATTCAGTCTAAATCTGGTTTATGGAATCTCATCTTGTTCTGATTTGTAGTCCCCGTAATCTAATTGTTGTCTCGTTCTGTTTCATCAGTTTCACAACTGCATCCAGTTAAAAGCTCAACAGCCTGTTTCTGTTTCAGCCTTTATTAAAGTGAGTTCATCTCGCTGCTTATAGACTCTGGTGCAGCTGCAAGACTGCTCCGGCCTGTTGGCAGTTATTTAAACCAAACACGGTCGTTTTGAGCGGCGTTAAATCCACGACGCAGCGACGGAGCTTCAGCCAGAAGAGAGTTGTTGGTTTGCACATCGAGAGACGAGCGCTGCAAGAGAAAAGGAAACAGCTGCTAGCTTGTTTAGCTTCATAACATCACCGTACACATTCTCACAACTCGACAAATACAGCAGCCCAGGATTAATGTATCTCATGTCACGTAACTTGTGATAACTGTGTAAACTTACGTACAGAACATAACTTAAAAACTGGTCAGCCTTGACTCTCGATCATGAACATGATGCAATCCTGATCTCCAGAGTTAATATCCCGTTTATGATCCTTCCATCCCTCTAACTTGTACTTCTTTCCACCACTGTGTGAGGGGACACTTCATGAATTGATGCTAGACGGGGAACAAACGTTGTGGCGCCGACTGACCCGGCTGCTGTGTTGGTCGTGTTGGGATGAGAACAGGCTGTTCATGCAGAAAGAAGGATGATGGGGAACGTTGCCTGAAATAGACGGGCTTCAAACCAACAGTCTGCATCCGGTGAGTCAGACTGAGTCGTAACTTTGTGGACACAAAAACTACTAAAATAATAAAAGGGTTCAAATTCTAACAGCTGCAGAGCACAAAGTGCACCACGGAACAAAGTCTTCAGACCGACAGGTGAAGTAACCTGTGCTGATTTCCTTCAGTTGGAGTGAGCGCAGCTCTGTGACACACACGCTGTACATCCGCCTGCATTCAGCTTAATACCCAAGGAAATTAAAATAAACTGCGCCACGTTAACAGCACGCAGTCGTTTCCAGCCACTTACAGGAGCAGTATTTCTCCATCTCTTACTCAACGCTGACATCTCAGCTTTTAATAACTCAACCCTCTTTCCCAGCGTCATCTGTCTTTCCCTTTAAGGAGTGGTGGGCCTGCGACTGTTCCCGACTTGTCAGCTGTGATTTACCGCACCATTATAAGACCCTGCGTATAAAACACAGGCCTGATAACAAATGCATGGAAAATAAAAATCTGCAGGTGTTTGCAGTGGTGGGCTCGTGTGCTTCTCCAGGCGAAAAATCAGACAGAGTTCCCGACATCATTTCTCTTCTGCTTTGACGACGCCACCAATCTCTCTCTCTCTCCACGTCTCTCTCCATGTCATCTCTTTTTTCCACCTCCATCCTTCACTGTTTCTCTGCTCCTCGTACTCTGTTCTCTCTGCAAAGGCTATGTGCATTCTTCATCGTATGATTAAGAGGAAGCAGCAGTCAAAAATAGACCCAGACATCACTGAAAAGAAAACAAATACGGTGGATTAATACATTTGCCGGAGGGGAGAACTATAAAAACCTCGATGAGAGATCTTATTCAGCATGTGCCGTATAAATGCAATCTGTGGATTCAATCTGCGGGTGAAGTGAAGTCACGGAGGACTATTCATCTTTATAATGTGTGAAATAAGAGGTGAACTCTCTCCATCGTGGCACAAGTTCAAGTTTCCTCAGTACATTCAGCTCCCGACATCCAATCAGATCAAACTTCAGAGCGCCAGGTGTTTGACGGTGTGAAGCTGCTGAGAGGAAAGAAAGAAAGAAAGAAAGAAAGAAAGAAACAAACAAACAAACAAACAAACAAACAAACAAAGCAAAGATGCTGAATTATCCTTCTAAAATGTTCAGGAAAACTTTGTTTATTAATTGTGTTTATGCAAGTAGTGTATTATTTTACATCACATTAACTGAAATCTGTCGACAAATATAAGAAAACTATTTCATCAAGATTTCAAATTTTACACAAAGTTTCACACTAACAGCAGCTGCAGGAACTAACAAACTAACAAAGGTCCGTTTTTATTCAGGACTGGACGGATCAGCTGTCCTCCACCGCTGACATCATACAACAAGCAGCTCGTACAGATTCATCCTCCACTACATCAGGAGGAAACGTCCGGTCCTCACACAGAAGCGTGTGAAGGTTCTGGTCCAGGATCTTGTACTGAGACTTCTCCCTCCTGGCCCGGTGCGCCTGCATGTGCCACCCAAACCTCTGCAGCTCATCCAGAGCGCAGCGCAGCATCCAGGCTGAACCTCAACCTGCTCGAATTCAAGAATCCAGTTCAAATGCCTTGTGCTTGTTTGCTGCGACGGGAATGCCTCGGGTCCATCGTTCACGCAGGACGTGGTCAAACCAAACCGCCGCCCGTCTGCTGCTGCTGGCCGTTTCTCTTTCCTCGTCCCAAAACGGTGCATCAGAAGAAACTGCAGTCGTCTGGAGACTGAAAACTGTTCAGACTGCACTTTGGCTCAAAAGAAATAAAAACTTTGATAAAGCTGACGTTGATGTTCGTTCTCTCAGTGTCTTGTGTGAATCATCCACTTATTTTAATCCACTTTGAATAAAAGATTCAACCAAAAATATCATCCACAGGCTAAAAAGCTAGCAAGCTAACAGCCTCAGTAAAGTCGCTCACTGCGCGTTCAAAGGATGTAAAACTTTGTGAGTGTTTGTGAGTTTGTAACATTTGACCGCAGTTAGTTTGGGGCTGATGGATAAAGTCTGGTGGGCAGCACAGAGCGAGAGATTCAATGTTTGTTTACACAGGAAACATTTGTTCTCCTGTGTTATGCAGGTTAGCTTTGTGACTGTGTGTCGAGCACTGAAAACACACGGGACCTACACTTAATGCTGCACCTGAACGCATCATGTTCAGACACTTTCTTAAAAGGAATTATTAAATAATAATCATAATGTAATCAGTTCAGAAGTTCAGAAGTTCTGTTCACTCCTCACAGTGTTCTTTTACAAACCCATCATTTCATTTGTGAGGAATACAAATTAAGTTTTTCTAAGAAAGAAATTCAAACAAATGAACTTTTTAATTTCTCTCTTTTTAATGAAACCAATAAATTAAGAACTCGTCTCCTCACCGATAAATCACTGACTAGAAATAATCCTGTCGATGAATGAATGCCAGAGAAGTTCAGTTTGGTAGCTTTTTGTTTTTTTCTTGGAGTGCTTTTCATTTCATGACAATCAATAAAGTCTTAAATCATAAAGTCTGAGCTCTGCATTGCTGCAGAGAGGCGCTTGCAAATCATCAAGGTGTTAAGAAATGTTGATGGGGAAGAAAATTACAGTGAGGAGGCGGTGATGAAGCCGAGCCGGCTCAATCTGTGCATCTCTGTTTTCACACTGAAATCTTCTCCACACTTCAGTCAGGTGCTCCACATTTTTAGGTAAATTGCACAAAAAAAAAGAAAATACACAAATATTTATTGGACTGAAGAGAAGCGAGAGACGAGGAACATCGACGTGGTGCTGGACTGAAAACAGACTCTGGGTAAACATCTCATTCTCCTTTTTCTTTTATAATTTTGTATTTTTAAAGCAGACAACAGTTCAGTGTCGGGTTCATCAGTGCAGGCAGAGACAGAGATGTGGTGCATGAAGCCTGACACGAAGGAGGATTACAGGTTGTATGAATGTAGCTAATTATAAAGACAATAACATGACTGAAGTAAACAAGAATATTAAGCTAGCTAACGGCTAACAGCAGCTAGATTTAGCAGATAGCAAGCTATCTGTCATATAAAGGCTTCGCTGCATGGCCTGTTCTCTTCCACTGCAGGGCGTAAAGACACCTTCACCGAGTGCCTTGTTGTGGAAATAACAGAACAAGTTGAAGACAGCGTCCTGCATCCACAGGCGATGCTCTGCAGCCACAGATCGATGGCAGGTGACGCTCTGACGAGGTGGACTCACTGAGGTTTTTCAGTCTGCAGGCCAGGCCTCCCTGATCTTTACAACCGGACAGGGACTCGCCTACTCCTTCACACCTCTTTGTTCCTCGTGTTTCAGGTCGTGTTCGTCCTCACTCGTGCCGTCTGTTTCTTATCCGAATCTCTGTTTTCAGTCGTCGCTGCGCTGTGACACTCTTGTTTCACAGGAATCATTCTGACTGTCACGGTCATGAAATAACACGCCGGCAACAGGTTTCTGTTTGTTTGTTACTCCCCGTCTCCCCATTTACACTTAACAGTTCAAGCCTCACTATCAAACAGAACAAGTGCCAAAATCTCATCATCTGAGAGAGAATCATATCAGACTGCACGCTGCCTTAATGGGATTACCACTCCATGAAGAATCTCATGTCAGGGTGTAATCACCCAAAAGCCTCAACTTGAAACTATAATTATATTCTCTCTTGATAGAAAAACTGTTACTGTCACTTTTATTCTTTTCTTGTCACACGTTTATCTCCAACAAATTAAAAAATCATCACTGAAGAACATCTTGAACATGTTGGTACTGTACAGGACGTCGCTGAGCATCGTCCACTTTAACTCGACTTTGGAAGGTTGATAACAGCTCAGATTATCCAAACTTGGTGCACCGATCCTCAAACAACGGCTGAAAGATCGGCCGCCCACTGGACCTTCATCAGTACGAGAGCTTTGTGTCGGTGTGAGGAGGTCAGGACGCTGCGTCAACATCGTCTGTACAGCAGAACATAATGTCTGAGTGTGTGTGTGTGTGTGTGTGTGTGTGTGTGTGTGTCTGAACTTTTTTCCTGGCCGTGCATTTTATAATTTATATGTCGCAGGAGCCACAAAACTATTTTTTCGCTGCAGGAGAACGAGATAAACTTTATCTAATCTGATCTTCTTCAGCTCGTTTTATCTTTACTCTGCTGCTCCTGACTTGTTTATGTGTGTGTGTGTGTCACAAAGTGATCCCGACACAATCGACATTATAAATGTTGGCAAAAAAAAAAACCTTGTGCTAATGCTTTGTCTGGGTTGAGGACTTTATATCATCAGGAGGAGGAGAAGAGGACTTTATATCATCAGGAGGAGGAGAGGAGGACTTTATATCATCAGGAGGAGGAGAGGAGGACTTTATATCATCAGGAGGAGGAGAGGAGGACTTTATATCATCAGGAGGAGGAGAGGAGGACTTTATATCATCAGGAGGAGAGGAGGACTTTATATCATCAGGAGGAGGAGAGGAGGACTTTATATCATCAGGAGGAGAGGAGGACTTTGTATCATCAGGAGGAGGAGAGGAGGACTTTATATCATCAGGAGGAGGAGAGGAGGACTTTATATCATCAGGAGGAGGAGAGGAGGACTTTATATCATCGGGAGGAGGAGAGGAGGACTTTATATCTTCGGGAGGAGGAGAGGAGGACTTTATATCATCAGGAGGAGGAGAGGAGGACTTTATATCATCAGGAGGAGGAGAGGAGGACTTTGTATCATCAGGAGGAGGAGAGGAGGACTTTATATCATCAGGAGGAGGAGAGGAGGACTTTATATCATCAGGAGGAGAGGAGGACTTTATATCATCAGGAGGAGGAGAGGAGGACTTTATATCATCAGGAGGAGGAGAGGAGGACGTTGTATCATCAGGAGGAGGAGAGGAGGACTTTATATCATCAGGAGGAGGAGAGGAGGACTTTACATCATCGGGAGGAGGAGAGGAGGACGTTGTATCATCAGGAGGAGGAGAGGAGGACTTTATATCATCAGGAGGAGGAGAGGAGGACTTTATATCATCAGGAGGAGGAGAGGAGGACTTTATATCATCAGGAGGAGAGGAGGACTTTATATCATCAGGAGGAGGAGAGGAGGACTTTATATCATCAGGAGGAGAGGAGGAGGACTTTATATCCTCAGGAGGAGGAGAGGAGGACTTTATATCATCAGGAGGAGGAGAGGAGGACTTTATATCATCAGGAGGAGGAGAGGAGGACTTTATATCATCAGGAGGAGGAGAGGAGGACTTTATATCATCAGGAGGAGGAGAGGAGGACTTTATATCATCAGGAGGAGAGGAGGACTTTGTATCATCAGGAGGAGGAGAGGAGGACTTTATATCATCAGGAGGAGGAGAGGAGGACTTTATATCATCGGGAGGAGGAGAGGAGGACTTTATATCATCGGGAGGAGGAGAGGAGGACTTTATATCTTCGGGAGGAGGAGAGGAGGACTTTATATCATCAGGAGGAGGAGAGGAGGACTTTATATCATCAGGAGGAGGAGAGGAGGACTTTGTATCATCAGGAGGAGGAGAGGAGGACTTTATATCATCGGGAGGAGGAGAGGAGGACTTTATATCATCGGGAGGAGGAGAGGAGGACTTTATATCTTCGGGAGGAGGAGAGGAGGACTTTATATCATCGGGAGGAGGAGAGGAGGACTTTATATCATCGGGAGGAGGAGAGGAGGACTTTATATCATCGGGAGGAGGAGAGGAGGACTTTATATCATCAGGAAGAGGAGAGGAGGACTTTATATCATCAGGAGGAGGAGAGGAGGACTTTATATCATCAGGAGGAGGAGAGGAGGACTTTATATCATCAGGAGGAGGAGAGGAGGACTTTATATCATCAGGAGGAGAGGAGGACTTTATATCATCAGGAGGAGGAGAGGAGGACTTTATATCATCAGGAGGAGGAGAGGAGGACTTTATATCCTCAGGAGGAGGAGAGGAGGACTTTATATCCTCAGGAGGAGGAGAGGAGGACTTTATATCCTCAGGAGGAGGAGAGGAGGACTTTATATCCTCAGGAGGAGGAGAAGAGGACTTAATGTCATCAGGAGGAGGAGAGGAGGACTTTATATCCTCAGGAGGAGGAGAGGAGGACTTTATATCCTCAGGAGGAGGAGAGGAGGACTTTATATCCTCAGGAGGAGGAGAGGAGGACTTAATGTCATCAGGAGGAGGAGAGGAGGACTTTATATCCTCAGGAGGAGGAGAGGAGGACTTTATATCTTCAGGAGGAGAGGAGGACTTTATATCATCAGGAGGAGGAGAGGAGGACTGAGTTTGCAACTGAACTGCTAAAAACCAAATATATAAAAAAGAAGTTATGGCTCTTCCTTTGCCACAAGTTGCATATTTCTTTATGAACGAATTGTTAAAAATTCTCATAAAACTGGAAACAGTCATGAAGTACTGAGCTGATTAAACATCATGTTAAAGAGAAACACGAACATCAAAGTTTAAATTAAACATTAAACGTTTATTAAAGTCTGCACGATGACTTCATGGCGTTCATGCTGTTAGACTGCAGACGTGTTTCTATAAACGCTCCTCGCTGGGTGTTTTCCTGAGTGTTGATGGAGAGCAGGGTTCATTCATCATCCTCCACTCACTGAAGTTATTACTCAGCTAAATACCAGTTTATGTTGTAATTAAAGTCAAACTCATCGGCTGGTGAATTTCCCCGGAGCAACATCAGGAAATCTGGATTCCAGACAATAACTGTTGATGTGGTGTTTTCTGTATTTGTCCTTTTGACGACCTGTGAAGTTAAATCTCTCTCAGAGCTTCTTCTTCAGTTCACAAGGCAGTTGTTTCTCCTCTTCTTCTTCTTCTTGTGTATTTGCATTGGATTTCATCACCTTCATATTTTGGTTCTTTCACTTTTTTATCACTTAAACTACTTTAAACTACAGTCATAAACTACTTTCACTTGTTACTGGTTTGACATTTAAAGTGATGTTAATTCTCAAGGTGATCCCGTGATGTGGAGGGGTGAAGCAGCGGGGCTCCATCGGTTGCATGTTTCTTACCCCTCAGCCGTGTTCTGATGTAAGGAACATATCAGCGAGCGGGCCCAATGAATTCTCCCTCCCTCCCCCGTCACCCAGCGGGGGAGGCTGCTGCAGAATATCCTGGTCCTGGTTTGTCTGGCTTTAAAGACAAGTTCTTATCGTGGAGAAACCAGATAGATGGCACTGACGACTGGCAGACAGACACACGGACTGACAGGAAAACAAATACAGAAAAAGGAAGGCGGAAAGACAGAAAGAAAGGAGGAAGAAGAAGACAGCGAAGAACAGAGTGAGACAGACAGCCAGACTGACAGAGAGGACGCCAGGGGTATGGGTCTCAGAGATAAAACCCACTGGACATTGCTATTTGGACGGGCAGGAGTCTTCCTCCCTCCTCTCCTCCCTCCTCTCCTCCCTCCTCTCCTCCCTCCTCTCCTCCCTCCCTCCTCTAAGCCCCTGCAGCTCCACGCTCGCCTGTGCAGACCATCTGGGAGAGAAGGGATTGTTTCTGCAGAGGGACCCACACTGCCAGCTTCCTACACTGACTGATCTGGGGCTTTGGAGAGCCCTACTCTCCCTGCTTCAAACACAATAAACAGAATGGATGAATGTATGCCATTGTGCTTTATCTGGAGAGGGGATGGAGGCAGAGACAGAGGAGGGGGGAGAGCTGCACTGATGGAAACACGGGGATGAAGGAGGACAAACAGTGAGTGACAGGTGCAGTGAAACACAGCAGCTCTGTGTGCAACACAACACAATAACATTCAGGCCCATTACCTGTTAAGCAGATATCACACGGCTGTTCAGGTGGGAGTCGATATTTTTCGAAATCTTCCCGACTTGGACGAATGGCTGTTTGTATGAAAGTCTCTGCACTGTAACTGCCCACATAAAGAGACACGGACAGCCGGCTGCATCGTGAACTACGTGTTCACATACTGAGACTACACATGTTAGCGGAGGATACCACAAGATATCGTACAAAAAGGACACGGTGCGTCATCGCTGTCCCTGCTGCTTCCCGACCCGTGGCGCTGTCACAGCCCCAACTGGACCTGCGCTGCATCGATGGTTCATGTGCAAATGGCATCTTACATAAAAGTGTCTTCAGAAGATGCACACAGCAGCCATCAAGCGTACAGAAACGTGCTGTTAACAGTGAGCACATCTCCGGGATCATTCTGCTCTCAGACCCCTTAAATCAGAGAATCTAAAGTTACAGACACGAAGGATTCATGATTTTACTGTTTCAGCTCGAACACTGTGAAACAAACTCTCCTTAACATCAGATCAGCTGAGTCAGTGCTTCAGTTAGAAAACAGAAGAAACATTTGGATGATATTTTACGTCAAATGTAGGAAACTTCATGTTGAATGAACAGCCGGTCCGCTGCTCTTAAAGCACGACGCCTCTTTTCATCAGGAGTAAACTCAGAAGTGTCTGAAACAGTGGAGCGAAAAGATTCAGGCAACACATTTTATTAGAGGACTCGCATTTCGACGCCATCTGCATCTTCATCAGTCAAACAATTCAGAGCGTCACGTCCTTGAATCACCTCCCTGATTAGACCTAATCCAGTGCAGGCTGGAGGAAAGAGGAAGAGGCAATCAGCTGCACGTAGGCAGCGCTGTTAATGAGAAAGGTAAACTTGTTGTCAGTCAAATTCACAGAGAATTAAATTATCATGAAAAACAATAACAAACACAAACACTGCAACGATTGTTAGACGTACTTCCTTTTTAATAACCTCAACTGAATGAAGACAGAACTCAACACAACAGGGAGGGACTGAACAGCACGCAGGTGGCTGACTCCTCCCCTTTTCACCTGGCTGTGCAGGATCAGGTGTTAACGAGGGGAGGTCATTTCAGAAGATGTGTCTCTGTGCTGTTTGACTAACACATCCTCAGACCTCCTGAGACAACATGATGCTGAACCTGCGTGCTGCAGTCACTCTGTGGAAAACATTGTGGTTTAAACCACATGTAATACAAATCTTCAGAATATGAGAACGCTGTCTTAGATTCTGTTGTCAACCTTTTTGTTTTGGCCTGTAATGACACATGCAGCTGGTGATCAGTCGCTGAATCTGCCTCGTTCCTCGACAGCCATGTGGGGATCCAGACAGCTCACAGTAATCTCAGTCAGACACACACAGACAGTCAGGATGTAATGAAGACGACTGATTAATGCACCAAAATCAGCAAAAAGAGTTTGTGTGCAGCTTCAGCTGTCAGCAAGAACTCAGTCGATGAACAAGAATGTGTGGATCACTTTGCAAAGTGTTCAGCAACTTCTCATTCTGTGTACATTAATGTAGCAGGAGACTTTCTCTTAGTGACGTCTTAAGATTAGGCTACAGATAAAAAATTAAATAGGACAAGTACACATTTTATTAAGTGTTGATCAGTGTGTATCATGTAGAACGACTTTCAGCCGTTGCGTCCTTCCATCCGCCTCTTTCTCTGAGTATCACTCAGTTTTCTGCTGTGATGGATGTGAACTGATGACCGTCAGTATTATTTAACACTCAGGTCACATTAACGTCACATGACTGCAGCGTGCAGCGTCAGGTCGTTGGTCCTGTTCAGAACGGAAACATTCAGGCAATCTTGTTTCCATTTTTACCGGATATCATTACAAGACCACAGAGGAATAACCGCGGGTGCCTGCTGCTGCCTGATAGAGCCATAGGTGTGCTGACTCACCGTGATAGCACGCTGCACACCTGAATCTCATCCTGACAGGATATTGTGCCTGCTGGGGATGAGTATATATCATTTTTTGGGAGATGGGATGTTTTTAGAGGGGTGTGGAGATGTGAATGAGGTGATGAGCTGAGTGTAAGAGAGGCCTTTAAATTCTGACACACCACCCTCTCACTGACTGTGAGGTGGAGGTCTAGCACATGGAGTAAGACTGCCCTCTGCTGCATCACCCACCTACAATGCACTGAGTTCTCTCCCAGACAGCTTAACAACCATCCACACCTGGGCTCCCCTGATCTTAGAAACCCACATGAAGGCCGGTCTGACCAACGACCCACAAGGTGTCTAACGACTCTGTAAGGAAACTCCCACACAGAGTTTAAAGCCAACTCCCCTCCAGTTAGTTAGAGGTGAAGAAGCCTCTTGGATGAGACGTGAAACACCTTCAAGAAACTGAAACACATTCAGTTTGCTACGATACAGCACAGAGACACACCATGACCCGGACCACTGAGAACCTTCATTAACATATTACTTATAGGAATAACACGGATATCTGAGAGGTCTGCAGCAGCTGCCATAATGAGGATTATAAGCAGAGTTCACGTCTCGAGACGAGCTGAATATACATTCTAACCACGGTACACAAAAAAAGTTGCAAGTGAAGTGTCTCTTGAAAATTTAATGATATAGAGTACAATGTATTTTTCAGTCCGTCATGTTTAAATTCGACAGGACTACTGTAATGGGAATATCACATGAAACACCATCTCTGATTATTAATTGTGAGAATCACCAAGGCAAACGTTACAGCTGTTAGAAAACTGTAGAAGGTTTATAAGAACTTCTTCATCTGGAAAACGAGGCTCAGCTATAATGACGGAATCACTGTCAGTGTGTCTGCTGATCAAATCAACATGTGCCTCTGTGAGCAGGACGTCACAGCTCAGTCTGCAGTCTGCAGGACGTCACAGCTCAGTCTGCAGTCTGCAGGACGTCACAGCTCAGTCTGCAGTCTGCAGGACGTCACAGCTCAGTCTGCAGTCTGCAGGACGTCACAGCTCAGTCTGCAGGACGTCACAGCTCAGTCTGCAGTCTGCAGGACGTCACAGCTCAGTCTGCAGGACGTCACAGCTCAGTCTGCAGGACGTCACAACTCAGTCTGCAGTCTGCAGGACGTCACAGCTCAGTCTGCAGGACGTCACAGCTCAGTCTGCAGTCTGCAGGACGTCACAACTCAGTCTGCAGGACGTCACAGCTCAGACTGCAGTCTGCAGGACGTCACAGCTCAGTCTGCAGTCTGCAGGACGTCACAGCTCAGTCTGCAGTCTGCAGGACGTCACAGCTCAGTCTGCAGGACGTCACAGCTCAGTCTGCAGTCTGCAGGACGTCACAACTCAGTCTGCAGTCTGCAGGACGTCACAGCTCAGTCTGCAGTCTGCAGGACGTCACAGCTCAGTCTGCAGGACGTCACAGCTCAGTCTGCAGGACGTCACAGCTCAGTCTGCAGTCTGCAGGACGTCACAACTCAGTCTGCAGTCTGCAGGACGTCACAGCTCAGTCTGCAGGACGTCACAGCTCAGTCTGCAGGACGTCACAGCTCAGTCTGGAGCACGTCACAGCTCAGTCTGCAGTCTGCAGGACGTCACAGCTCAGTCTGCAGTCTGCAGGACGTCACAGCTCAGTCTGCAGGACGTCACAGCTCAGTCTGCAGGACGTCACAGCTCAGTCTGCAGTCTGCAGGACGTCACAGCTCAGTCTGCAGGATGTCACAGCTCAGTCTGCAGTCTGCAGGACGTCACAGCTCAGTCTGCAGGACGTCACAGCTCAGTCTGCAGTCTGCAGGACGTCACAGCTCAGTTTGCAGGACGTCACAGCTCAGTCTGCAGTCTGCAGGACGTCACAGCTCAGTCTGCAGGACGTCACAGCTCAGTCTGCAGGACGTCACAGCTCAGGCTGCAGGACGTCACAGCTCAGTCTGCAGGACGTCACAGCTCAGTCTGCAGGACGTCACAGCTCAGTCTGCAGTCTGCAGGACGTCACAGCTCAGGCTGCAGGACGTCACAGCTCAGTCTGCAGTCTGCAGGACGTCACAGCTCAGTCTGCAGGCTGCAGGACGTCACAGCTCAGTCTGCAGGACGTCACAGCTCAGTCTGCAGTCTGCAGGACGTCACAGCTCAGTCTGCAGGACGTCACAGCTCAGGCTGCAGGACGTCACAGCTCAGTCTGCAGTCTGCAGGACGTCACAGCTCAGGCTGCAGGACGTCACAGCTCAGTCTGCAGGCTGCAGCAGCTCTTCATGGAGCTCAGACAGCTCTGAGCGCTGCTGGCCCTTTAAGACGCGCACTGTCGCCATGGTTACAAGCAGGAAGTAACAGAGCGTCTTTAGCATGTCAACATCCGCGACTTCCAGCACCCCATCCTCTCTGTTCCTCCTTCTTTCTGTAACTGCCATCACCACTGGCTCCTCTCTGACAGATAACTGTGAGTACTGAACCGACGCAGCTTCACTCTGAGTTTCTTCGACCCGCATTTCACCGACACTGCCGACTCATCTGTTAGCTTCCGTGCTATCGCTAGCTTCCGCACTGTTAGCTTGTGCTAACGTTGGTGTCAGACAAACAGTGTTATTGTGTGACGCTCAGCTGATCTGCAGCATCACGGCATGAGTGTTTGACGTCATAACGTGCTGGTGTTGACGTGCAGGCGCTCTGCTGTCCGTTCAGCACCGACACGTCGCTGTCCGTGGTGCTAACAGGAGCCGAGCGGCTAGCCACACAGCCCGTGACGTCACACAGCAGCACGTCAGAGGCGTCAGTGAACAGGTGAACACAGAGGAGAGTTTACAGCCTGATGACGTGCTGTCCACAGAGATTAACCAGTTTAACTGTGAGCAGAAGAGTCTGATGTCAGGACTGTTTTTAAATAGTTGTGTCTGATTTCTCTTTAATTTGCCTTGTGCAATAAAGTTACATCAGTTCTATAACATAACAGAATGCATAACAAGACTGTCAGCAGTGAAACCCCCTATTGACTAATTCTAGGGTGTTTGATTTAAACGTACTATTAATAATGTGTGTAAAAACAGTTAAAATGAACTAGTTAAGGTTCTAAAACTACATCTCCTCATTCTCCCTCTTTAAATAATCCAGACAATCTATAAATGTGCGAATAACGTCGTTTTGAAGATTAGCTGCCAGACACAAGACATTCTCCTGATTTAATTCATGACAAGTCAATTCTTCATTAGCTACATTTACATGAAGCCTAACTGAATAAAAATGCTTTATATAACTGTGTCAATCAGAATAAACGAAGGACATTTCAATCAGTATCAGAGAGTTAGTTTAAATCTTTTCATTCACATAAATAAAAAACTGTCCCAGCTTTGAGGTGAAGCTAAGGGGAACTGTGAAATGTTGAAAAAGTCTCATTAGCTGCAGACATGAATCAACAGGAAGACCTTGATGGTATCAGAAGTTCTCATCGGTTTCAGGAGCCTGGCCGGTTGCAGTGTGACCTGATTTTGACTCGGTGTCGTCATGGCGTGTAATTTAACTGTCATTTGTTCCAGAAGATGAGCGGGAACACTGAGGACATCAAACCTGTGAAGTGCACCATCAAACCTCCGGTCTACCTGCAGATCGGCGACACCAAAACAGACCCGGCTCACTCCGGAGTTTGTGTTGTAGACGTCACACTCCCGTTTGGAAAGCCTGTTAACGTAAGAGACAGAAATCCCTCCAGCTAACATGTTTTCTAAATGCTTTTCATGCTTTATTACCTTCTACTCTTTTACTGAGTCAATCTAAGCACACGGACCAAAGTTAAACTACAAGAGACCTGTGAAAAATATGACGTGTCACACTCAGAAAGGACGTTGTAGACTAACAGTCGACGAGGGGTGGACTCACTGTGAACAACACATCCGTGTTTGGATCCGCACGAGGAGAGCTTGTTAGCTGTTAGCTGTCAGTGGGCTGCAGAGGGATGTGGTGTGTTTGGCTCAGGGAGCTAACAGCTATGAGCTAATAGCCTCGTGAACTGCAGCCTAATGTTAGCTAGTAACATTATTTTCCAGGATGGAGGTAAAAACATTACCGTGCACGTGTTGTTACAGAATTATGAGCTTACAGGTTTCCTCCATTGATCAGGATAATACTGGACCATAATTAATTATTGCATCTCGTCTGCAGCAGGTGCTCAGATGCTGTTAAAGCTTGTAAAGGAAACAGTTATTAGTGTTTGTCTGCCTGCACATTGACCTGACAGCCTGTAACTGCTTTACTGGAAGTAAATTAACTTTTGAAGGAGAATGCACGGCTGAAGAAATGTGTGTAATCTCCTCAGAGTTTGTTTTTCTTGGCTCCCAGCATGCAGTTAAAATAAATTCTTAAAGTACCATTTTCCCCTCAGCGTTAATATTATTTACCATCCGTGTTTCTGCTGCCGTCCCGCCGGCGCCGTCTCATAAAGCAGAAAACACACACACACACACAAACAAAACATTAGTTTGAATATAAAACTGGATTCCAGTCTTCAGAGACTTCATGTATTCTGGGCGTTGACCTACTTTTCAGCTTTTAGTCCTAATTAAAAATCATTTTTAATGCAGAGCGACTCCTCATTAGCTCAGAGCGCTGAGCTTCAAAGGCGCCTGCCTGGAGGAAGTTAATGCATGAAGGAATTATCTCCACCAGGAGCTTCCCCGCCGCCGTCTCCAGGTTAGAATGTTAATGCTGTAATCTGGCCGACTCTGTTTCTCAAACAACAGGTTGGGACCATCATGGACCGGAGGCAGCAACACGGTTTAATGAGTCTGATTTATATTATTTTTAAGTTCCATTTCCTCCAGCAGGTCACCGGAGACCTTCTTATTATTCATAGTGTGAGATCTAATTTTCAGTTGGTTCAAATGCTAAAAAAGCTCAAGTAAATCATCTGTAATACATTTAAATCAATTCAGAATAAAATGATATTCTCATATCAGGAGCAACAAGGGAATTTAGCATTTCCACCCAGAGTGTCAGAGTTCTGTGTCTCACCGGGGAAACTGTGTTTCAGATTGAGGAGATCACCTTTAAGAACTACTACACAGCCTATGTGACTGTGCGCTTGTTGAGGAGGAGCCCCGGACAGGAGACTCCCGCTAAGTGGTGCACGGCTCTGAGAGACCTGCCGCTGATGGACAACCCCCACACGGAGAGAGGCTCCCAGGACTACTACTCCATCCACAGGACGCAGGTGGGCTGCAGCACGTGTCGGCCGCGTCCACAACTTCTTCTCCTTCCATGAGATTGTAATCCAGAAAAGACGTGTCATTTTTACACCACTGATATATTATAACAGCATTATGATTAAGGGAGTCAGGATTTGGATTCTGTACAACAAATGAATCATAATTGTCAATTACAACATCGAGCAGGAGCTGCGATTCTCTCCATCCGCTCCCACCTGTGCCCTTCCAGCACACATTCAAAGAAGACGCTAGCTTAGCATTAGCCTGCAGCTGCAGGCTTAGCATTAGCCTGCAGACGTGTCGGGTTAACTAAAGATCCTTTATTGATTCCTTTGAGAGGGTTCACTCTGGACACACTTGAGAAACTAAATTTCTGTCTTTTTGTATTTATTTTTTTGTTGAACTTAGTTTTGGTGAATATTACTTGAACTGAAATAAGAGAACCTGTCATTCATATGTTAATCTGATATTAACCTACCAGTGATGAAACATCATTTCAAAGTGAAATTAACTTTGAATTCCTAATATTTGGACAACGCAGTTGTAATATAAGTAGATATGACATTACAGGAACAGTAGCAGCTCCTGAGTTTTCCTGTTTCTCCGCCTGTGATTCGACACGACTGCAGCTGAACTTGACATCAGCTCTGTGGAACATAAAACCAACACAGGCTGCCTGAGCTCAGTGTCGTTTGTTTAATGTGTCAGCTGGTAAACCAGCCAGCTCTGCAAGAAAAGCTCAATAAGCATTATAATGTGGATATGTGGAGACAATACAAGCTGAGTTATTTTTCATTTCTTCTATTTATTTCCTGTTTATTCACTATGCAAATGAAGCCAGATGGTGAATGTTGATTTCATTTTTGTTTACTTCAGCTGGCGCTCTGAGTCTGACATAGTTTAAAGGCTAATTGTGATCATATAAATTATGTTTATTCGCTCTTAATGGGTTATTGTTTCTCATATTTAGCCTTAAGGGATGCTCAGTAATTGCAGTGATTCTCTGTGTGGGGAGTTTAAAAATAAAGACATAACATTTTTAAAAAGCTACGTCAGCGAGTACTCTCAGTCTGAGAACACTCACAGCTCGTCCTCCTCAAAGAGTTTTAAGATTTTAGATTCTGATTTATTTCAAATGTTCAGAAGTATTATTTCCACAGGTCATGCTCATTAATTTCCAGCCCCGTCAAATACTCTGTGTCTCGTTGTTGGTCCAGATGCAGGTGGAGCCGGACCACGTGGTGTCCGTGAGGCTGATCCTGAGACAGCCGTCCTCTGCCTGGCTCACCTTCAGCCTGGAGGACGTCAAAATATACCCTCACATGGAGCCGGTTAGTTCTCTGTGTTCAGAACTTTTGACTTTCTGAGCAAAACTAACATTAATCACAAACTCAGTGAGATGTTGAAGTTAGAATAATGGACTTAATGAGCTCTGAATGCCACTGAGAGTGGAGCTAACTGCTCCTGCTAGCTTTTATGTACATAGCAACACTATAGTATTCAGTGGACTGTTTGATTTGTGGTGTAATTAAGCTCCTGGTTTTTATTGTGTCTTTTATGTTTTTTGCCCACTCAGTCTGTGAATCGTGTACACAGGTTTAGCTAGCAGGTCGTTTACAGTGAGCTTTTATTGGACTGCAGAGACGGAACCAGAACATTTGAGTTGCTGGAAGATGAAAGTAGCCTCATGGAGCTGAGAGTTCAGTTTGTCAGTACAAGCAAACACAGACTGTCATGTGCTCTGTTGTTCATATGGATCACAGTGTGCTGTTCAGAGATGGTGATCCAGTAAAGTGCCTCGGCTGGTTCAGGATGAGACATCGACCCGCTTCAATCCTGATGAATCATCGTCGTCGTCATGCTGTCAGTTCATTCTTTCTGCTTCAGGTTCTGATCGGTGTACTGGACCGTTGGGATGTAGTGACATACAGATCTGAACTACATCGCTGTTCTTCATACAAACACCAGATGGAGCCAAAGTGAAATCCTGCAGTCAAGTTATTTATTTAACTGCTCTGTTTTTCTGTTCCAGGACCCAGAGAAGGAGGTTTCTGATTGGCTGTCCGACCTGACGCTGGTGGACCAGCACCCTGACCTGGAGGTACTGATTTGGTTTTGTCTGTCTGTATAAACGGGGTCGTAGCTGTCAGTAAGGACAGGTCAGGTCAGGTCAGGTCAGGTCAGGTCAGGTCAGCATGTCTCTGGGATCTGGGGTGTTTTACAAGATACTGTTATTGATTAGATACATGTACAGAAGGTTGTTCAATAAGAAAATGATTTCCCTAACCGAAGTGTTCACCTGGTAGTTTGTACTTCGGCTCCTCCTCTGCTTGACGTCCTTCCTCCCGTCTGTCTCCAGGGCCTCCCAGACCCTCAGACGGTGTCGTCCAGCATCCAGCAGATGTGGGCTCTGACTGAGGTGATGCAGACCAACCAGACGACAGCCTCCATCGGACGATTTGACGTGAGTCTGAAACACACAGATCACCGGCCGCCTGATACTCACCCTTCTCCTCAGTCGACACAGAGGCAGCTGTGTGGTCATCGTGTCAGGTGAAGGGAGTCCAAAAACAAAGCTCGGGCCCGGCGCCGAGATGAAGCGTCTTTACACGGAGAGAAGAAACGCTGCCCGCACCTCTCGTCTCTATGACAACAGTATCTTGACAGCTGCTGCTGTATGATCCACTCTGATCCTCTGAGGTTCTTTACTTCTTTGTTTTCTGACATCTGGACGTCAGAGGAGGAGGGTGTGGGTGATGACATCATGAGGTGAGGAGAAAGAGAAAGAGCCATGATGACATCACCAGAGCCTCTCTGAAGAGTTGAGAGATTTTCAACTCGGAGCGGCCGTTCAAAGAAGACGGATCGCTGGGCGGCAGCGTGTTCACGATGACAAATGTGACACACCAGAATAAAACTAGAACAGAAAGGCAAACTCATCTCCTTGAGTGAAGGGAGTCAATCATCTATTTTTAGCGTGTCGGCTGGGTTTAAAAAGCAGCTTGTACATGACAGTGTTGGTATAAAAGGGTCAGAACATAAAAGCATCAGTGAAACTCAAATCAAGATTATTCTGCACGCGCTCACATGGTCCTGAAAGTTCTAATCAGTCAGAGTGACGGAGAACGTCTGTGTGAGTGTTCACAGCCTTTAATACGATAGTGAAGAAAATAAATGATGTTCTGTGTGTTTGGTGTCGCTGCAGGTGGACGGATGTTACGATATCAACCTGCTCTCTCTGACGTAGCGTGGCTGACGGTGTTCTCTCAGTGGACGGAGCTCAGTCTGCAGAGGAGGAGGAACAGAGGACGTGATGACAAAGATATCAAATATATAATCTGCTTTGAACCGTTGAACTGCTGCAGAGGAGAAGACAGAAACAGTATTTTGTGTGCATGCAGCTAATGAGAAAACTGTCATGATTTAACTTATTGACATGCCTTTTTATTTAAACGCTGACGTCCTCAAAGGGCTGCTGAGGTCGAGTTTTGGATGTTTGACTTGTTGTGATGGTTGAGATAATGTTCAGAGCCAGGAAATGCATAATGTCTGTAAGGTCCTCACAAGTGTTGAAGAGCAGAAGTGTGTTTGTGTGAATTAGAGTGAGACCTGACAGGCAGACGTGCACTGTGAGGACGTTAATCCTTCATGTTGTTATCTGCAGGTCTTCTTGTCACTCGTCAATAAAAACTAATATCCTCGTCTTTGCTGTGCGCTGCATCGCTGAGCACTTATCAAACAACATTAAGTCTGGGATCCACCTGGGAATCTGCTACATGGACTTTATGTAGCCGGAGAGAAAGCCCCGAGGTGCTTCTGGAAATAAATCAGCCACTGTTCTTGTTTCAGTGCAGAACAGTATTGTAGATTCTCCTGAGATTCCCTCAGAGAGCCGACTGAGCTTCCTGCTTCACTCAGCAGAGACGGGCTCACGTTGTTAACATTAAGTGTGGTGAAGTGTTATTTCAGTACATACCGACTGAACAGGATGTTCATCCTCGTAATGTTCAATCACTCACTCACACTGATGTTTTCCTCCTTTCTGCTGCAGCTCTAAGTCACCGCTGGTCGTTAACTCCCGTCGCTGTGATTCGTACCAAACACCAACTCTGTAACAGCTAACTGAGGACACAGGCTGGTGGAAATGGATGGTGAATTAAAATACATCTGGTCAGACGATGTCAGGGAGTGTGATTTCAATTGAAATCAATAGGAACATAAAGTCTATAAAGCAGAAGTGTGTTTTTGTCTCTCCTCCACCTGAGCAGCCTGAATCCTCCTCTGAGGCCGGCTGGTCCTGCAGGGAGGAGAACAGGTGAGCGGCTGCAGGCTTTTCTCACACAAAGTCTCACTGAAAGTCACATTCAATAAGCTTTTCAGCTGCTCTTCAACATTAATCAAGTGGAATTACTTCTCTCTGCAGTCAGTGGCTAAATGTGGCCGTGCTGCTGGTTGTAACAATATCAGGAACTGAGCAGGACTTTTTATGAAGCTGAGCTTTGAGATTTTAAAGGTCACATTTCAGCCACAGCGCTGCGATCCGCTGGTTAGTTCTTGTGTAATCATCACACAGCGACCTGCTGCAGCTGCTCACAGATCTCAGGTTGAGGCTGGCAGTGAAAACATTTCCACAGTGTTCAAGACTCATCGAACTGAAGAAGGAAAGCGTTTTGCACCGTGATATTTTCCCTCTTTAACAGACGTTTGAGTCACAGCTCAGTCACCAGAGTCAAAGTTTGTGTTTGTACGTGTCGCACGTATCAGCTGAACATTTCTACAACATGTTTGATGAGCTGACTGTGAGCTGACTGTCCTGTCAGGAGACTGAAGTGCAACTGAAAATCTTTAGTTATTTACTTTAATGTAGAGAATATTGTTGTACAGAGTTTATTCTATACATCTGAGTCTGTTTATTCTAACCTCTACCTGTAAATGTATCCATACATACGATCCTCAGTGCCAGTATGGATTTATAAAGACTGTATCTTTACATTTCCAACACCAACAACATGTTTTACTTCCCTCTCTGATTATTGGGGGAAATGTGTCTTCTTCTCCTGTCGTTTCCTGAGAAGAGCTCGGAGACATTAAATGTAATTTCAGGCTCCACAAATAAACTGTCTCCTTCGCTTCCAGCAGAGCTGTAAATGACGGAGACGGTCGAGGATTGTAAAAGTGTGAAGTCAGACAGAGAAGGAAATAAAGTGGAGATTGAAGGAACAAATTGAAAACATGCAGGAGCTTCACCTCCACAACACACACACACACAAATCAGCTGCTACAAAACTGTGTAAACCACAAATCTGCAGAGCCGGCTGCTGGCTGGAGTGCACTCCACATTTAAATTCAGCCAGCCGGCCTTCCTCCTGCAGCCTGCATACTGATGCATGAGACATTTGTTAGAGAGCAGAGAGACGGGAGGGGAGGAGGGACAGCCTGTTTATGTGGGAAAGACAAAGAAAAGGCAATTAACCAGACAGACAGACGGAGGATCTGAACCTGCGGCAGCCGCGTGATGAATCTGTTTGTTGTTCTTTGTAATAGAGCTCACAAATCTCCTTCAAGCTCGGCCAACACGCTCCCAACGCAGGAACCTCCGTCTCCATCTCCACCTCCTCTGTCTGTTCTGGGCGTCAGACTCACGGATACCAGGTTTATGATAAAACAATATAGAATAACACGAGTTCATCTCCTCTGACCTGCGAACAGAATCTGTTGTATTTCTACACACTTCAGAAAATGATTATTGTCTGGAGCATGTTGACACTTTTTATTTTAGAAGGCTGGATAACAGCAAACTCTAACAATATACAAAGCAAATACATTTACCCAACATGCTCACAGACACCTGCTGACGTTTCCTCGTGTATTTGAGGTCAAACTTCCACTCTGAGGTTTAAACTGAACCGTTGATTCTACATCCAGCCTGAATCATGGGAATAATAAAGAAGTGACTCACAAGCTGCCCGAGCTGATGGTTAAAACAAATGTTGAAGATTTTATGGCCCAGATCCTTAAAGTCCGTCTTCACGCTGCAGTAACCCTGCATGATGCTGGACTGCAGGAACTTAGATAAACTCCAGCAGCGTGTTTGTGTCGGAGTCACGGAGTCGCTGCGGTCCGTCTCGTGTCTCCTGTTGTGTTATTGATGGTGACGCTCAGACATCTTCAATCATGTAAAAGACTTTCCAACAGTTTAGACAACAGTGTGTGTTTTGCTTGTTGACAGGTGAAATCTGTTTTTAGACTGAAATGAAATGTGTTTTGTTGAGTTATGAAACTTTCCCCTCCTCCTGCCGCCTCCGCCCGTCACGTTTGACTCGAGCTTTCAGCCTCCACCCATCACATCTATTCTCTCTGCGCCCTCCACGCTCAAAATCTGATTTGATCCTCGCAGCATTGCATCAGTCTCCGTGTTGAGTGATGAACGATGAGCCTCTGCAGCTCTTCACCCCACCACCATGAATCATTTATTCAGATGAGGCTGTGACAGCGGTGTCATAACCTTCCTCTAATACAACCTACCTGACAGCCAGGAGAAAGACACTTCAGGCTGAGGAGGATTCGTTCCGATGCTCCCTCCACCACCAGACGCCACCAGCTCACAGGGAGACGGAGTCTTTTTATAGAAAAGGTTTAACAGGATAACTCCTTAATTCTTTGGATCCACAGTTTCTTTAAAGTTTGGTCCTGTCCAGTCCATGCAGACGGCTCCACAGTCAGCAGCAGAATGAACAAACTGTGTGTTTGTGTCACTAAATAACAGAATCTCATTTAAAGGAACAGTTCAAAGCTGTGAGGACCGAGTTCTGGATCCTACAGAGAACAGAACCAGTGTGATGAGGAGAGGTGGATGGAGTTTACCTGATGCTGTTTGAATTCACCCAGATACAAATCAAAATCTGCACTATACGTTCATCATACATGATTATAGACATGTTGAACTGTACTTGTAACAGAGACGGTGGTGTTCAGTTTTACCTGAACACTTTCATCTACGTACAACCAGACAGCAGTGTGTCGTAGGCCGTTGTTCAGTTTCTGTACTGTTTGTTAGCGGTTCAAGTATTTTGCAGACGAAAACCAGTTTTATAAGAAGCAGCACGGTGACGCAGTGGTTAGTACTGCAGCCGCACTGCAAGAAGGTCCTGGGTTCGACTTTGCATGTTCACCCCGCCCAGCTCCAGCTCACCTGCACAGGATTGTATTTATCCACATTAGAATGACAGTTTTACAAGATGTGGCTGTGAACTGACATTAGTCGTGTTGAATCTGCAGTGCTGAGAGAAAACAGTCAGTTTGTCAGTTGAGTCATGAAACCAGACGTCGTCTAAAGATTGTCTGGTTTCTTCTGTCACTGATGAGCTGCAGGAGACAAATATTAGTCTGCATCAGATTGAATTTGTCCACTGTCTCTGTTTGCCTCCTGGCTGGTTTGTAAGATTAATGAGTGACGTGTGATTTGAACAGGAGCTTCTTTCTTTTAGATTTACTCATAATACACAGCCAGCAAACGTTTGATTCCAAAGCACTTAGTGTAACACGGCCTGCTGCTGCATAATCAAACTGATGAACGTAATGATGTTGTCTTCCTCCAGGGCCCAACGCACGCAGCCAATTGTTCCGTCTCATAATTGGAGGGAAAGTGATTGTTTTTGTTTGGAGGGAGTGAGATCGGTGTCAGCCATGATTCATACGGTTTCCTGTGTCGCTATTTGTTCAGTGTCGAGCAGGAGAAATGCAAACAGCTCCCAGATTAATATGCAAATCAATCTGAAGGAATAATAAACTCCTAATGAAGAAAAAAAAAGTCAAGTTTAAACTTTCTGAGAAAAGATGATGAACTAAGTCAATAAAACAGAGACTCAGCCTTCACCTGAGCTCCATCACACCCAGTCACCTGACAGATATGGAACATAAAATAAAAGTGTTTGTGATTCAGAGGGAAAAAGAAAACGCAGCTCCGCCACGAAGAGCCACTTCTGCCAAGGCTAATGTCTGAACTCCACTATATATTCCCACAGACAACTCTGTAGTCTGTTCTGGTCCCAAGACGGTTCAAGTTCAGCCAAAGTCAACCGAGAGTGAATATCATCACATCTCCTGCTGAATCCAGCACAGAGTCTCAGGAAGGTTTCAGCTTCTCTTCTGTGTTCCTGCAGCAGAGGACGATCTCATCAGCAGCCGTATGTGCAGAAAGTGCAGCTGCTGAATAAACTCAGGTGTTTATGGTGTATAATTCTTCTCTGTTTCTGAATTGATGGGACTTTTTTACATCTCTTATTTCTATCAACAAACCGACCGCTGCTGCTGCTGCTGGTTACAAATGTTCCCGCTGACTCTGACACAGAATGAATTCTCACTTTTACTGAACCGTAAAACAAAGACTGCAGACGTTCAGAGGTGACTGTGAGACAAAGACAGAAACATTTATTCATCCTGAGCAGCGAGGCGGAAATCTGCACAATTCAGGTAAAAGTCAGTGTGTGTTTGAAAGACGATGAGATTTAAAGAGAGAGAGAGAGAGAAAACACTTTCATTCAAAACATTCAGTGATGCCAAAGGAGACAAAGACGTCCCGGTGCACTTCATGTACTGAGACACTGAAGGTCCTTTGAGATGAAGAGGCTGTCAGAGTCTTTTCACAAGGAAATGCTTCACATCTTGTAAATCAATTACTCTTTAGTTGGGCATTAAAAAATGTGCCTGACAGATGAAATCTTTTCTCCTGTCTGAGAGGTAAGAAGAACTATTGGAATGAAATAAATAAAAAAGGAAATTAGATATTAGATTGGAGACGCCGCAGGCAGCAATAACAGTAAGACAATAATATTCCACATCTGATTGAAGCAAATCCTCAGTAACGTTCTCATATAATCATGTGAAAGACTTTCTGGTGCAAACAAACATGACTGGCCCTTTAAAACCACCGAGAGCTTCCAGAAGCCATAAAATGCCCCCGAACATCAGAAGCCACTCGCAGGAGAGAGCGCCGGGTTTCTGCAGCGACGATTTGGATTCACAAATGCAAACGAGAAAAAGGTTTGAGGCGAGCAGCAGCGTGAGAAGCTCTTCCTCCAGATCACTGCCAGCGTGGGGAGCTGACTGTAAAAACTGAGTCCTGTGACCACATGTTCAAATATTAATGTGGGATAAACGTACACGGTCACAGCTGAGCTGAGGAAAACTGAGCTTAGTGTCAGAGGAAGGTGAGCTGTTCCACTAAACACACACCAGCGCCGGCTATCTAAGCTGCACGTGACAGAGAGAGCGCAGGATTGATCACCATGAGGTCACGTATCAATATGTGATCATACATGTGACATACGTGACCGGAGCCGAGCACAGACGTCAATAATAACTCTATAAAAACAGCAGAAGGTTTCTCATTAACTGGCAACGTTTCCTGCCACTGAGCCACCATTTCTACACACATACAAGTGGCATTGTGGGTAATGTAGGCAGCAGGTTTGTAGGAGCAGTTCACAGGTGCATCATTGTGGACAGTTTCAGAACAAATGATCCAGATCAATCCAGCACAACCAGAGATATTACACATTCTTCATCCTCTTTAAAACCTGCTGCCTACATTACCCACAATACATCTCAGCCACTGAGTGACATCACTGGAGGCAGTAATCAGATTACATGCAGCTTGTATATGCAGTAGAAACCTGCAAACACACTTTAATGTGAATAATTAGTGGAGTTTCCCTTTAAGTAAAACTAAAAATGTATTATTATTATTATTATAATAATAAGTCTATATGTATGATCAGGACAGCAAACAAACGCCTGTATTTAACTGATTCAGTTATTTAATTGATCGTATGACTTTGCAGAAGCGCTGGAGAATTTCTTTCTGAATGTGTTTTGTATATTTTCTGTCTGAGGTTGAACGAGGCGGACGCTCGGCACTCTGTCTCCACTAGATGGAGCTGCTGCTCTTCACTCCAGCTGCACTTCCTGCTTCACGCTTTAACACTGAGGAGGATCTTTTTTTTTTTTTTGTCTGAATATGTGCCGTGAAATTCTCAAGGTAAACTCTTTATTTTGTGATTATCATGTAAAGTTCTAACTGTGCCGTGAGGCGGCCGAGGCAGGAGCCTCAGCTGTAAGTGAATCAGCGATCCTGCTGCGTCAGAGCCACAGTCAGGGTCTTATGAAAGACCAGAATCCAATTTCAGAAGCTCTGACGGGCTGTCGGAGCGACGTTAATTGCTCTCTCTCCCACCAACAGACAGAACAAAGACTCGCAATCAAAGTCTGATTTTGTCACAGTCATTAGCCGAGTTACTGCCCATTTATTCCAAATGGGCTTTCGGTCCCTTAAAGCGTCACAGCTGAGCATTAACAGCATTATGTGGGGCTGCTAAAAATACCGCAGAGCCTCGAATGAAAATTTGATTCAACAGGAAAGTTTGGAGTCATGAAAAGTGCTGCTGCGTCGTTTTGTTCAGCCTCACCTGCCTGCATCTGTTCAGCAGGTACGTGCCGAATCAGCAATAAGCTGCCGAGCTTCAGATGAAGCATGAATACAGCAAAACAAACAGTAATGGGATCTTTCTCAGGCCGCCCAAAACCAATATTTTACACTATCCAGCCATTCAGATATGCAAGAGAGGCATGAAGAATGGAATTAGTTTGACTCTGAGCCTCTCAGGAGGAAACCAGGAGGCAGCGGCTGGAGCTGAGAGCTTCACCTGTGACCACACCTGCAGACGAGACCTCCACGTCACCAACACGACTGTACGACATGACGCCGTCGTCCTGGACGACCGCGCTCACACCGGCTGGCTACACTTCATTTATTTCTCCTGATTACATGAAACTGTTTGTTGTAACTGAAGGATAATGAAGCAGAACAGAACAGAACGGAGCTGATGTCGGGTCGGACTGTGTTCACAGTCTCACTCTGTGAATGGAGGATTCATTTGGACCAAACCGGAGGTGACATGTGATCCTCGCTGGGTTAGTGAGCTGGTATTTCTCTGTGGTGGTCAGCTTAGAATGGACCCTGATGACTTCTGGTGTGGATCCATGAAGGGACGGGTCCAGAAGTTTAGTTCCATTATTTTGTTAATTTCTCATTTCATAATGGATGGAAATATCAGGCACGTTCATGTGGAGTGAGTGACATCTGATAGTGGGTTTAAATCAGTTGTATCTGATCTTAGGCTTGACTGAATTAAAGGAGACTGCCGGGCCGTGGCGGAGGTATACTCTCTTCTGAGTGCTGTTCTAGCTGTTGTCTGGTTGGCTGCTTTTAGCTTCACAGAGTCTGGAGTGGAGGACGTGCTAAACACTACTCTGAAGATTACTGTTAGTCATGCGGTGTCACTGAAGCACACGAGCTGCTGAGTTTTACGTCTCCGCGTGTGACTGAAGCAGCGGCCTTCACCGATCCTGAGCAGAACGGTCAGTGATGAACCGGCTCTGCTGCACATCGCTGCTCTCTGGACCAGGTCAGCGCCACGTGACCGAGAGGAGAGGAGGAGGAGGAGGAGGAGGAGGAGGAGGAGGAGGAGGAGGAGGGCGAAGGAGGAGGAGGAGGAGGAGGATGAGGAGGAACGACGCGACGACGACGACGACAAAGGAGAGCAGCTGAGGTGATTCACAACCTCTGATCCCGACCTCACCAGGACCCCCGATGACCCGCTCAGTCTGTTGGCTCGCCAAGTATTATTTCCACCGACACCTTGTTCAGACTGTGGCTGGATAAAAGATGGAAGTCACTCTTGTTTCTGTTTTCATTGATCCCTGTTCCATCGGGCTGATTGGGGTATTTGACCCCGATCAGTGAATCCCAGAGCTGGCTCTTTATCTCTGCCTCACTCACTCCTCAGTGACACAATCAGCAGAGCTTCTGATTGGCTGGCTGGGATGCATTAGTGAGAGAACCCCCCTCCCCATCCACCCCCGGGCCTCCTAATGTTGTGCGCCTCCACATCACTTCAGGGACGGGATCACTCCGAGTTGATTGGCTTTGTGTTTTCCTTTCCTTCCGTTGGGATCTGCAGCAAACAGCTCGTAATTGACTGGCTCGTTCTGAGATGAGCTCAGTCACTTGTGGCGTGATGTGTGAGTGCTGCTCGCGCGTGAGACGACGGCAGCTCTCTAAAAACTGATCACCGGTGTGATTCGTAGCTCCCCGAAGAGTCGACGTCCTTTATCGGAGACGTGGTCGTCTTCGAGTGCTCCGCTGGAAGACTTGTTGCACGTATGCAGTCGGTGCGGCAGCTTCTACATGTTGCATATCTACGTAGATCCTGAACAATGTCTTGTATTGTAACTGTATCTTAAAGCAGCTCTGACTCCTAGAAATCACATTCATACACGACTAATATCCAACAGCTAACACACTTCACAGGAAAAGTAACGCAGCAGATTGTTTCTACAAACATAACGAGGAGACGTGTTAATGAGTCCAGTCAGAATCAATAAAAAGTTAATTATCTACAAGTTTTACAGCAAAATAACCAATCTAGCAACTCAACATCCAACTGGAGCATTATTAAACTGTTTTATGATCACGTGTAGTCACTCACAGCTTAATGTTCAGAAGACACGCTGGCTCTTTATTAATATTCAACACAGAACACAAACTCTAACCGAAGTGTTTGAGTCGCCTGACGTCACGCAGGACTGTGAAGCTTCACACCTGCCACCACATCACGACAGACAGACGGACGGCTGAACGGATCTGAGCAGGTCGTTAACACGAACCATCAGGCAGTAAGAGATTTCTCTTCAAACTTTACAAGTGACAGGAAGTAAGCGCAGTAACAGAACAGAATTGTGGTTTGTGTCAAATACTCAGTTTTAACTTCTGTGTAGTTTTGCAGAAACTAGTTCTCTAACGTCTGAACTGGCAAACGTAGATTCTGCATCTAAAGGAGACGTGAAGTGCAGTGAAATAATAATCAGCTGGCTGCTGGAGGTCACATCGAGGCTTCTGCTGTTCACTTCACTGACTTTATATTTACCTCCAGTGTTTTGTTCAGTCATCATTGAGTCTTTGATTGATTGAAATCATAACATGTTAAAGTGATAACGCTTATTTCCAACATGGTCCTCAGTGTCAACACATGAGACACAGAAACAAGAACACTGACATGCCAACAGACAGAAATCAGAAAAGAAAAAAATAATTACTAAAAGTTATGAGAAAAATAAAATACATCTCTGGTAAAAACAGAAATAGGGCAAGCATAGACACGACTCATCATACAATCATCACCTTGTTACTTAACCTGATTTCTAAAAGACAATTTGAAAGTGTGGTGACGGGTGGAAACTGTTCCAGAACAAGATCCAGTGTAAATAAAGGTACGTGCTGCATGTTGGACTCATGTTGGACTCTTAGGAGCACGGCCATTTACAACATTATACATTATACATACATTTAAGTCTGGGCGTCCCTGCTCAGACAGCTGCCCCCGCGACCCTCATCTCCACCAACATGAGTACAGGTGGTTCAGTCAACAAGTACCGGGTAACAGTCATCTATTGGGTTTCTGTGATCCGGTCATGTTTGCCTGTTTCAGCCTCTGAGCCGAGATAAACTTCATCCAGTGATATTTCTGCCTGCCGTCTCATGTATTCAGTCGCCTTCACCTGTCTGTGAAGCTGCAGGTTCACTGTGGTGCACACTGTCCCAGATCTGTGACTGTTGATGACACGACATCAGGCCTGATGGTAAACGCTGCAGCAGATTAAACGTGTCAGGCTCTGTGCAGCAGGCAGGATGTGAGCCTCTTTACAGACTAGCTGCTCCGTATGACAGATGTGGAGAACAGACCAGAGGATCCAGGGGGTTCATCTCCACAAACAGACCTTTACTGCTCTGCTCGGGTCATATTTAAGAACGTCTCAGAGGATCTGCTCTCTGACATCCTTCCAACACACTTGGTTGATCTATGGCTGTGGATCTTATTGAGGCGCTGCAGGACACTCCGGAGGAATACAGAGGTGATTCATCTTTTGATGAGCTGTGGCAACACGGCGTCGACGGCGTAACGCTGCGGCGGGGAGTTCAGGCAGAGCTCCAGAGAGGCAGCTGCACGCTGAGGAGACGTGCTGTGGAACTGACAAGTGAACAGGATACTGTGGGTTACAGAAAGGTCAGGAGGAGCCTGTTCCACCCCGCTTTAAGATCATGGAAATGCAGAAGTGCAGCTAACAAGATTTCATGACATTATGAAGGCTGCACACGCACGGACGAGATACTGAACCACAAACTGCTCCTGACTGTAAACGTGCTACATAAGCGCTCGTCCATTTATGATGCATGTTACATATTACTGCTAACTCAACCGTGAAGTCATTTATGTGCAGCAGTGATGCTAGCAGTGAAGGCAGAGCATCGCGGTTTGAAGCTGAAGGCGCTGACCGAGCTGCGGCTGAGAGCGTGTTGCTACCAGAGAGCATTCCAACCGTGACGCCATCAGCTCATCTGAACCAGACGACTGTGAGAAATGATTTCCAGCTGCTTTTGTTTCCAGACCTTTCTCCATCGAGGTGGAATTATTCCGTCTGAGAGCTGACAAACAGATAATAAAAGACTTCATCTGAAGTTTGAAAATGAACGCTGGCTTCCCTCTGAAAGCTCCTCGCTCTCCTCCTCACTGTGAGCCACTTGAAGAGACGGCAGCCAATTTAAATGCATATCAACGCGGGTTAGACGGTCGGGGATGATGCGCTGCAGTTCGGCATGTGGCAAAACTGGTTTAACAGTTTCCTTAGCTGTTTTCTGTGGAAGCAGTCAAGAGGCGATGCATAATCAATCACCATCCTGCTTTGTAATTCTGCAGCATGAGCCGAGCGCCTCATATCTCCACCGTATTAAAATGCAACGACGTGAGGAGGAGTGTGTGAGAGCCGGCGCAGCAGGAGGCGCTGCATGTGCTGCCGGGACGGGCTGCTAACTGATCAAACCTTCCAGAGAGCAGATTTAATCACACAGTCCTGCAGTGTGTGTGTGTGTGTGTGTGTGTGTGTTTTAAATACAGCACAATCAGCCCTCCTCTGCCATCACGAGGCTGCTGTCAGATCACACAGATCTTAATGAAAGAGCGTCTCTGCCCTGAATGTTAAATCCATTTACAGCGAGTCGAGGAGCAGAACCTCCAACATCCTGCTGGAAGTTACAGAGCGATGCTGACAGTGATTCTCCCCGCTTGACTTGAGATGGGAGGAGTGTGTGTGTGTGTGTGTGTGTGTGTGTTTGTTAGAAACGTTAAACCCACCGTGAGCGATTAGCTGCTGTTGATCCGTTCCTTTCTCTCCGTGTCACAGATCTCCTTTGCATGCGCGTCTAATCCTCAACTTTTCATTGATTCTATTTCAGCAGACAAAATAATCTCAGTCACCTCAAACCTCGTGTGACAGACGGATGACATCATGTTCCCTGTGACAGCGTATGTATGGATTATTAATCTAGTATTGTGGGGAAACTATAGCTTGGAGTTTTGGTGCGGACATTCATGTCCCCCAGAGAATGAGTCGCGCTGAGTTTGGTTGCCAGCCGCGAGCAGTTCACCTGACTGTCATCATCGTGGAGGAGATGATGACAGAGTTTTACATTTTTTGGTGATATTCTTTTTTTTAACTTGCACAAAATTCAGTCTTTCAATCAGTCCAGTTTTTAAATGTTTCAGTGTAATTAATGGATATCTATATACACGTATACATCGTACAAACATTTTGAGTAATATGTGAAAAAACTAAGAAATTGCTACTTAAACAAATGCAGATTCAACCAAAACCACTTGTGGCATTAAAAGGTTTCATTTCTGTGAACTTAACGTCAAAATGTCCGATAACAAAACAAACTCACACTGTGTCTGCATGCTCTGATGTTCTGAAAGGTTCAGCAGTTATTGTCTGTCGCAGCTGTGTGTGTGAACAGTGGATCTCTGCTGTGGGTGTTTGGACGATCCTCCATGTTTGAGGTGTGAACGCTGGACTCTCTGACTGCTACAGAACCAGCCGGCCCGCTTCAGGTCTCAGATGTCTGCTCCTCATGTCCTTTAGCCTGCGACCGAGGTTACAGATGTGACGGGGCCGGTGTGGATCCCTGGATCGGACTCTTAAAACGTCACCGTGAGCAGGATCTGTTCCCAGAAAGAATCCCGGCAGAGAGAGGAGGGCGGCGTGTCGCAGGGTTCCTGCTCGCTGCCGCCGTCTGACAGGAGACACGTCACAGCAGCCGACTGACAGCGCTGTGTTCCACCACATCACCTGTTCATCACCTGTTCACCACCTGTTCATAGACACTGTGTGTTTATTCTCTCTGTCTCTGTTTTGTGTTCCTTCCTCTCTCGCTGACATTCTCCTGAAGCCACGGTGACGTGTGACCTGATGAAACGCTGTCACCTCGAGGAAACTTGTGGATGTCTGGTTTGAACGTCGGGGTTGATGTAAGAGTCCTACGTCACGTAGACAAAGTCCTTCTAGACAAGTCAGGCCACTCGGCGGCCATCTTGGTGACGCCTCGAAAAGCCCAAAGAGACCAGACTCCTATCTAAATGAATGGAGGCATGGTCAAAACCACACTTTAACGTGATAGCAGGACGGAAAAAACATACAGACATGCTCGCCAGTGAAATAATATACAAACAAAAACCAAAAAAATAACGACTTTACCGTAGAAATGATGTTTAAAACGCTCTTTTCCTACTGGGAGAACTCCACTGCGCATGCGCGGGGATTTACCACACCGACGTCCATCGTACGGCTGAATCTGTGCCGGCTGCCACTGATGTATGGACCAGATAATGTCTAATACATCATTTCTTATCATTCACTCTATAAATTAGATAAAGATCTGAACGCGGTAAATGTTTTACAACAGTCGAACGTCTCTGATGGTCTCTGTCGTAAAAACTACTTGTGCGCATGCGCTGGTGAAACAACATGATTGGGCTATAAGTTTCCCAGTTCGGCTGTGACAACGCAGGTGATTGGCTGTTGGTGAAAGGGGCGGGATATGCGCCATCTTTGGCGTCGCAAATTTCCCCATTCAAAATGATCAGAGTGGCCTGTCTCTACAATAATAGAACGTCTCTGACGTAGAGTAGCTCCAACACGCCATCTGACCCGGTCAACAACAACCACACACGGTTTGGCTCGTCCAGCTGAGACACACAGCGACTGAACCTTCGGTGTGTGGATGAAGAGTTAAACCTGAGCTGAAGGTTCAGAGAGTGAAAGTACGTCAGCAGTCGGTTCAGACTCATCCACAGAGAGCGTGAGCCACAGACGAGTTACAAAACTGTGAACATGTTATATAACCGCGTCTCCTTCAGCCTGCCTGTATTTGTCTTTTTCCTCTTTTCCTCTGTCACTTCCTCCCCCTCCCTCACACACAGTGTTACACAGAACAAGGCTCAGTCGACCCAATAAAGTTCTTTGATATGTAAAAACATAGTTGAGCGGATCGCAAATGAAGATGTTTTATAATTCAGCAGCAGCCAGCGCGTCTTTTTAAAAACATTTTCACTTTGCGAGCTGCGTCGTCTCTTCTGTCGGCAGGTTTCTGTCCTATATTTAGCATTTTCACTGAACGTTGTTTTCACTCTCTACATTTTCAAGGGCACAATCTCAGGTTGTCTCTGATTGTCTGTCTTGTTTGCACTCTCACCGTCTCACAGCAGATTCTTCTTGATGTATTTCTATTTGAAATGACTTTTTTGATCCAAGGAGCGAAAACAACTTTTCTACATCTTCTGTGAGGTGATGAGATCTGGTGTTCTGTCTGCGGAGCGGATCAGCAGTTATTCATATATTACGAATTGATTATGATTATATCTTTGTAGTTTCATCCTTTATTGGTCGTAGTAACATGAGCAGCGTCACTCCTGACCTGTTTGTGTCTCTGATCATGAGTAAACGTTCCCGTCACAGAGTCAGCTGCAAAAACAAGAGCGAGATAGTCAAAGACTCAACTTTACCACTCAATGCATCTCTAACAATGACTCTAGTTTTCTGTTAACGATGCAGGATGTGCTACAGTCGTATCATAGCTGTGCTAAAGTGCGGCTAATGCTAACACAACATCCTGCTGCTGCTGCTTCACAATAAAAGACTGAAAAAGCACCGGGTGGCTTTTATTGTGAAGCAGCCACAGGAAGCTTTGTGTATTTGTCACTGCGCCGATAGAAGCAGGTTGTAATTAATCGATTATTGACGGACTTCTTTAATGAAACGACCCGAGCTCTGATTGGCTGCACAGACACTCCAGCTGCCCAGCCACTGTTACCACGGTAACCACAGCCAAATCGACCAGGACTGAAATATATCTTTAAACCTGAAGTGATCCACCACAGACTAACTTCCCTCTGTGTGAGCTTCATTCATCCACATCCCAGCCTTACATTTCTTCCTCCCCCCTCCCCTCTCCTCACCTCACCCCTCTCCTCACCTCTCTCCTCTCTCCCCTCTCCTCACCCCTCTCCTCTCCTCTCCTCACCTCACCCCTCTCCTCACCCCTCTCCTCACCTCTCTCCTCTCACCCCTCTCCTCACCTCTCTCCTCTCCTCACCCCTCTCTCCTCTCTCCCCTCTCCTCACCCCTGTCACCCCTCTCCTCACCCCTCTCCTCACCCCTCTCTCCCCTCTCCCCTCTCCTCACACCTCTCCCCCCTCTCCTCACCCCTCTCCTCACCCCTCTCCTCACCCCTCTCTCCCCTCCCCTCTCCTCACCCCTCTCCTCACCCCTCTCTCCCCTCCCCTCTCCTCACCCCTCTCCTCTCCTCACCCCTCTCCTCACCCCTCTCTCCCCTCCTCACCCCTCTCCTCACCCCTCTCTCCCCTCCTCACCTCTCCCCCCTCCTCACCCCTCTCCTCACCCCTCTCTCCCCCTCCTCACCCCTCTCCTCACCTCACCTCACTCCTCACCTCACCCCTCTCTCCCCTCCTCACCCTCCCCCCTCCTCACCCCTCACCTCACCCCTCACCTCCCTTCTCCTCACCCCTCTCCTCACCTCACCCCTCTCCTCACCCCTCTCCTCTCCTCACCCCTCTCCTCACCCCTCTACTCTCCTCACCCCTCTCCTCACCTCACCCCTCTCCTCACCCCTCTCCTCACCCCTCTCTCCCCTCTCCTCACCCCTCTCCTCACCCCTCCTCACCCCTCTCCTCTCCCCTCTCTCCCCCTCCTGCCTCGATGATTTCACGTCCTGGTTGTGATTTATGTCTCTTAAAAGATGCAGCTGACCGCGGCAGCACCGCTGATGCAAGAGGATCCTCCGCCCATTAAGCACCGTTGCCTCCTGCATCTTTCAAAGAACCCCCCTCGGATCCAAGACCACTTTGAAGTACCCTTTATCGATCTGCTGCTCTGAAGTGAGGGCGCCTGAAGGTGGAGCGGGTGGAGACAGGAGAGAGAGCGTGTGTGAGAGAGAGACTATGACAGATCAGAAGACAAGACACGTAGACCTCCACCTGACCTCGTCGCCTCCACCTGTGTTCCTGAGCTCAGGTGACACATTAAAAACACACTTGGCCTGTCGTTCATGTCTCCTGTCAGAATGTTTTCATCTGATTTATAAAGTTTTGTTTCCTTTACGTTCATTTCTAAGAAAAACAAACCCACGGTGTCGTTTCTGTGTCGACTGTCTGAACCGAGCCGACTGCAGGTTCCATTCTGTGGTCGGTGTTCCGTGACGTAGCTTCAGACGCGGGATCGCTGTCGGATGTTAAGTTGTCTCATTAAGCGTCTTGTTGCCTCCACCTATTGAACGTCTGTCTGCTCTCTGATTCAGACCGCTGCTTGTGTAACTCAGCTGCTCTCCATCAGCTGATTTTGTCCCCAGTTTGTTCAAATGTTTTCTCAAAGTATTTCACCACGAATCCGTAACATGAAGATCAAACAGTCCAAAACTTCTGCAGCTGAACAGTCGAGCACCTCAACACATGAACCTGCTGAAGTGCCTTTGAGCTACTTCTTTGAGTCTGACCACAGGACGAAGGCGATGCTAATCGTCCTTCCTCACAGACTGCAGCTCCGCTCCGATTCATTCAGGTGAGCGAGGTTCTGGGGACTCGACGGAGAGAACAGCCTCGGGCCCAACACGGCCGAAGCGTTAGCCTCGGCTCCGCGCTGCGAGGGCGAGAAATATAAATGGTAATCCTTTTCTCTCCGTCTCGCTTCCTCCTCAGCCTTCTCTCCAGAAATCCTCCTCCAGCAGAGGGACGAGCCGGGTCACTGCAGGTGAGCCTGACAGCACCGGAGATCCGCCTGACGGTGCCGGTCCCAACGGTTCTGTGTGTGTGTGTGTGTCTGTCAGAGTGGATCTGGACACTCTGATTGATTGATGAATAGGTTGTGAAGTTCGTTTCAAAAAGATCTCAAGGTGATTTTTAGGAGAAATAATCAAATATTTTCCAAATAGCCATCAATCATCATGTGTGATGCTGTAAACAATCACAGTCGCGTCCTTGACTCAAACAATCCTGACGTTTGTCTCACAGTGACAGAAACGACACGAGACGCTCCTCATTTTCACCAGCCGACCAAAGTGTTTTCATTTAAACGTTCTTTATTGTCGTGTACCGAACAATTAAAGTGAAGCAGCCGATCAGTTAGATTCTTCTTAATTCAGACATTTGGTTCATTTAAAAGAAACCAGAAGAACTGAAGAAGAATTCGTGCAGATTTCCCGCCCCGCCTGCTGCTGTTGGGTGCGTTTGTCTTCTTCATGTTTCTGCCCACAACATGAAAGTGTCTCCACCTCTTTGAGTCTCCACCCCAGGACGGCCCCTGGAGCACAGCAAGCGCTCCCAGCGTGGACGGCCGGTCGATCTGGTGCTCAGACGCTTTTTATGGTGAAAGGCGTCTTTTTCAGACGACTGACTGCAAATCATCCACAAACAATAAGTTCTGACTAACAGTTAAAGGTTCTATAGAGAACAGAGATCAGGTTATTGAACTCTTTGGCCCACTTGTACTTATTTTGGTGCAGGGGATGCAGACGTTGTGTAAAACACTGCTGTTTGAATTCTGTTGAATTCAGGAACAAACCCAGAAAGCTTTAAGCTTCCAGACTTCAGATGCAGTCCGGCCTCGCCTCGGGCGATTCATTCTGAGCACGACGGCTGAATTCCAAAAACCCTGAAATACATTGAGTTGTCATGCTGTGAATGTGGAGGTAATTACACACACAGAAGTGTCCCAGCCTGAGTTGTGATTGAGAGCGAGTGGATTCTTATGACGGGCTCATTACGTCGAGGGTGTTGGTCTGTGAAAGTGATTGGGCTTAATTGAGCAATTGCATGTGATTAGTTGGAGGAATAAAAGGAGGCTTGGCTCCGGTGAAATGACTCGGCTGTTAGAAACGAGGCATAACGAGGCTTTATGTACGTTAACACACACACACACACACACACACACACACACACACACAACCAAGAGGAGAACATAAATGTTTTCACAAACCAAATATATTTGTGAACGTTCTCACACTCGCTTCAGAGGACGACACGTTTCATTTCCAGAACCAGAACCAGAACCTCTATTTAACATGAGCCTTGGCGAGTCCGGACCCTAAACTGTGAGGATTTATGTTACAGTGACACACCCACACACACACACACACACACACAGTGTGTATTCTCCTGACACGTTATTATTCAGCAGTCGTTCAGAGAAGCTGCTCTCTGTGACTTCCTCCATTAACTTGTAATTGTTTCAGGGCTCAAAGAGGAATAAGTATTGGATGTAATTAAATCTGACCTTTCCCCACAGCTGTTTAACCCGTCGTTGTAAGTGTGTGTGTGAGTGTGTGTGAGTGCGTGCACGCGTGTGTGTGTATGTAAATACTGCACAAGATAATTCATGTTTAATTAAATGACAATCAATGGAGACAGTCTGTGAATTTCTGCCTTGAGGCAGAGTTTGGATGTTTGTGTGTGTGTGTGTGTGTGTACGATATATTCTGTGTGAAAAATACATTTCACCGTCGTGCACAGACTGCTAACACTAAGTGTTGTTCCTCGGAGCTCCAGCAGAGATAACCGTTCACGGTCTGGAACAAACAGAGTTCCGTCTCTCATTTCCCTCCCAGGACAACTTTTATTTAACTCTCTGCTTTAAATCATACGAAGGCTTAAAGTTGTGCATAACTAAGGTGTTAGCGCTCTGTGAGCTACAGCTGTCTAACTGTCTCTCAGCTGTGTTTGTGGTGTTTGTGCCTCTTGGAGGAGTTTGAACATCTTTGTGTGCAGCTCAGTGGACTGACAGACGGGAGGGGAGGGACAGCAGCCGGAGTTTTGGATTAACGAGCGACCCGGAGTCCAGGAGAGCACAGAGAATCAAAATAATTATGAATTAATAATGAATATAAAGGTGTAGATGGTGCAGGTGTTGTTGTTCATGGAGCGGACCGCCTCCAGATGTCAGTATTAGCGTCAGACAGCATGATGGCGTCTCTGTTCTGGTTTTCCGCTGCTTCTCATTCCTGTGCATGTTCGTTTAGTAATCTGGTAGTTTGTCATGTGATGTGCCCGCTGACAGGATCCAGGTTCTGCTCCGCGTCTCGGTGCCTCTCAGTGTCTGTGGTCCAGCCCGGATAAGTGCTGTGTTTATGCCCACCACTCTGCTGGGATCCCCGCAGAAACTTGCTGAATTGAGTTACAATTGATGGAATTCACCACTAAATGTCCCTCGACCTGGCCTCCTGTCTTCATCACATCCTGAAACACACATCGAGGCGAACGCTTTCCCTCTGAGGCGTTGGTGCCGGAGGCCCGGCGGAGGACTGAACTCGCTGGTCAACGGTCACCGGCCCTACTTCAAGAGGCCACCGACCGCCTGATTTGTCATGAACACGCTGCATCTGATAATGAAAAGCTTCCCAGAGCGAGTGCACAAAAATCTGTTTCTAATCTAAATGTGATCGCAGTGCAAACCTTCCGGAGCCGGATGATTAGATCACAGTCTGATTCTGAGGAGACGATCCATCCCAGTCGACCCGACTGCTTCTTCTCAGCAGACTTTCTGTCCCTGAATCTCTGACTGGTGACTCAGCTTTGCTCTGTTTGCATTCTGAATAAACTCTTTATCAGTTTAATCAAATCATCCAGCGAGCACCGACCTGCCGGCTCTGAACAGTGTCTGCTGGAGCAGCAGCAAGACAGTCAGTGCTGTTGTTCTTTGTTAAGAGACTTTGAGTATCCAGAAAAGTCCAGTGTCTTCTTCTTCTTCTTCTTCTTCTTCTTCTTCTTATTATTATTATTATTATTATTAATAATAAATGTAGGAACAGTACAAACAATCATGTACAAGATCCAAGCAAGATGATGATCTGCATTTTAAAACTAAAATAAATAGTGCAGCTTCAAAACAACAGGTACGTAGGAGAAGACCGAAGGACGAAGAAATGAGGACAAAGACTCGCACACTGTCCTCTTCACGGGAGTTTTTGTCCTGAAACTGTAAATGAATCAAATAATTCAGGCTCATTTTCAAACAGCAGCCGGCGAGATGAAGCCTCGCGTGTCTGTGTGAGGACGTACGGAGTCTCTGGAGGCCGGCTGACAAATTGATGTGCTGATGAGCGTCCTCTCATCACACGTTATTACAGCGCTAGAATAAGAATTGGATTCTCTGCGTGTTGGAGCTTCTGTACGGCGTCTTTGAACGCTCCGCGCTCCTCCATCACCTCCACCGGTGGTGTCCCGCGGGGGCGAAGCAACGCGCTGCAGATCTCTTTCTGTTCAGCTCACAGGGAAACATTAAGCTACGTTTGTGCATGTGTACAGTGTGTGTGTGTGTGTGTGTGTGTAGGCATGCAATTTAGACAGATAAAGCAAAAATAATGAGGCAGAGGAGGAGAGTGAAGAGCCGTGTTAAACCACGTGTCGCTGCAGAGGGATTGTGTTTGTAATTGTGATTATCTGTGTAGATTTCATGTCGGCAAGAACAAAAACCTTTTCCCACATCTCCACACACACACACACACACACACACACACACACACATAAAAGCAACATGTCAGGCTTCTATTCACAGTGTGTGTGTGTGTGTGTGTGTATTCCTGCGACATGCTTCAGTACACATTCAACACATGTTTGCACCATAAAAAACGAGCCTCTCTAAATCTCCCTCTATTGATCCGACATGGCTCGAATATATATAGCGAGACAATCGATGGCTCTCAGCAGAGAGCGTAGCATCGGGCTGAGGGCTGTAGGAGGAACCACTTCCCTCTTCACGCTCGCTCTTCACGTCTCCAAACACTGCAGAGGTGTTTGATGGAAGATTATATCTCAGCGTTGAGCGACACATTTTCAGAATCATTGTTCCTATTCAGAGAAAATGGTTTAAGCTTTACAAGAGAAATGCTTCATGTTGTGTTCAGTCTCTTTGGATCACATGTGAAAGGAGCTGAATATGAGGATTTTTGGTATTAATATCGGAAACATGGGCAGAGCGATGGACAGATACTAATGGTGACTGACGTCAGTCGTTTATAAAGGCAGCCATGTTAATATGTATTAATTGGCGTGTGCGACTCTGTTTTGTTTCCATCCTCCACTGGCAGAGTTACAGAAGTGTCTGATGCTGTTAGCTTGTTTAAATTGTGTTTATTTCATCATTTCCTGCTTGATTTTTGTGGTTGAATCGGCATCGCAGTGAAGTCGTTTCATTATTTGTCTGGTTATTGATTGTATTTACGACCTTGCTGTGCTGTAGATCCTGAATCGGCACCGGCTGTTTTATTTTGAAACAGTCCAGGAGCTGCCGTCCGCTCCCATCAAAAAAGACTGGCCGTGTTCTCTTCATCCTCTGGGACGCTGCTGAGACGGGCCGTGGTGCAGCCGGTAGAAACACGAGTCCAGATCAGCCCCGATCAGCTCCGGTGGCCGTATTGTGGCATAACGGGCCCCGGTGGAAATGAGGGGCAGGTATTTGTGGTGTTTGTAGAGCTATTGGAAGAACTTTGCATTTCCTTGTTTCTTACAAAACACATGCTCTCAAAACTTTCTGGTGATATTTTGTTGCAGTGAGAAATCGACAGGTTTCATTATTTTTCTGCTGTATCTCTGCGGGTATTTTGACTGGACCTCTGGACCCGACGCAGCTCAGACTGGTCTCAGACGATGGCAAATGAGCAATTCTAACATTAGCAGCCACGGCGATGAACTAGCAATCATTATTTAAAAGAGCAATCAACCAAGGTCATCTTAATGGTGCCAGATGTAAATAAACTGCAGAGCTAATTCCAAATATAACATGTTTTAATCCATCAGCCACGTGGCAAGAAAGGAATAATGTGTTAAACACAACGTGTTGGTGAGGAGGATGGATAATACAGGTCACCATCAGGGAGAATAACGCCACATCAGGTCCGACACAAAGAGCGGTTCTGACTGCCTCGACGGACACGGTGAAAACAAGACGGCAGCTGTTTCAGCCTCATCACTCGGATCAATACGTTCGCTCTGAGATGAGATCTGAAAAGATTTAAATCCGATGGCCGGGGCAACTTTTTCCAAAGACTTGTTCTTTTGTGGGCCTGATGTTCAGACGTTGTTCTGTTTCCTCCCTGAGATGAAAACAGATAATAAGAGCTGTAAGTGCACAAGATAAAGATTAATCACAGCATGTGTCTGATAAAGAGATATTGATTTTAACTATTCATGTGAAAAACACCCATACAGTTATTATAGATATCCACATTATATCCTGTAGACATTTTTCACAGATTTCTTTTTTCCAGAATGTGTAAAGACACATAATGATGATTCATGTCTGGAAACATCTGCGGACGTTCTAACACGATTATCCTCGAGTGTGTGTTTGTCCTGCAGCGTCTTGTGAGGGAGCCACACACAGATGTACAGTCCTTAACTTGTCTTTGCTCGTTCTGCAGCAGAACCCGATCAGAACACGCTGGTGTTGGTAATGTGAGGGTTTACAGATCCAGTCTGAAGCCTCCAGAACTGCTTACAGACCCTTCGAGGTTTCAATAACGCCGGACATGTTTGATATTTATGATTTAAAATCTGATGATTACATCGGTTCTTTCTGAAGAGCAGAAAACCCGCGTTGACCACGTCTCATCCAGAATCTTTAACTCTCTGCTTTAGTTTTTTCATGTGTTTCTGCAGCACGCCGTTGCTCCATGCTAATCTCCACTCTGTTTACGTCTGCTTCCCCACGCTCCGCCGCAGGCTGAAGCCACGCCCCCACTGCCGCACACAGAGGTGTTCGCTGTCAAACACTTCGAGTCACCACAAGATGTTTTTTTTGAACACCTGGAAATATTTCCAGCTCTTTTATGTAGCGACCAGAACCAGCTATTCTTCACAGGAAGTCAGAACATCTCCAACCGTGATCATGGCGACCAAACAGGGTCAGAACCATGATGTTTCCTTAACATTAACCAAGTGTTTTCTGTGCTTTAATCTAATCAGAACATAAGAACAGTTTCAACTCTACTCAGCTAGCATTTATTCTGGCGCTTGGGTTGAAATCCAACACAGAGACACAGACAGACACATTCATAGTTAAATCCAACTGCAACTGAATAACTGACTGAAAACCAAAGAATGAAATGTGATTATAAAAGTGTTTAAAGTGCTGCTAAGCTAGCAGCTCAACACGAACTATCATCGTTAGAAATGCCATGATTGTTGCATGTCGCCGTGAACACCCGACTGAGAGCTGCAGGTTCATCTTTCACAGCTGGGTCTCTCTCTCTCTTTAAAGCCTCCTGAACCCAAAATGGTTGGAGAGCTCTTATGAATAATTTCCACTGCAGCTTCAATAACTCTTCACTCAGAGGAGGAAGGGCAGAAAAAAACAAGCTAGCAAGAAGCATTACTGAGATATCGAAGCAGACAATTGGTTTGATCAGATGACCTCTGCGCCGCTGAAATACCAGAGAGAGTTAATTTGCAGTCAAGTGTTTATTTCACAAATTACAGGCAACACAGACAACAAACCACAGGAGGACCTCAGGCCTCTGACAGCAACACTCCTTTTAATTACGTAGCACATCATATTTTTCTTCATTTAAACATAGTTGTCGAACGAGATGTAGCGTCTCCTCAACATCACCTCAGTGTGTTTCATGTGTTTTTGAAAATCACCCCTGCAGGTCTCATGATCCTGTGATTCAGTAAACATGTTCTTCTGACCTTCTTTCATTTCATACGTTGTTTTCTTGCTTCAGTTTTGAGTGCAGCCACCGGTGACAGGCTGTCTCACAACACTTCCATCTTAAGGATCAATATTTCACCGTACAGAGGACGAACACGCTGGAACAGCACGGCTCTTTAAATTAAATATAATCCAACTCAAGTGTCAAGTGTCATGTTTCCCATCGTCGTGTGTGGCTCTGCCAGAGAGCAACGCCTGAAGAGAACCAATGCAACAACACAGATTCAATTATTGATCGTGTGGATGGACGACTAATGAAGCCGGCCGGATTGAGGAAGGTCAGAATAAACAACACCACCACGGGTGGAGGAGAGAGAGACTGAGGTCAGGCTGCCATCGATTCTGATCAGGAAGTCTTTGGACCGGATCTGAAACGTACATACATTGATTTTTACAAACTAGAGACCTGAACATAGAGCGGATCCACACAGAGCTGAGGATAATCACACCTGATCATAAACTGCAGTCGAGCTAAACAGACCGTAACAGAGAAAACACCAAGACTGAGAGCAGCTGCCTTCAAATCCACCTTCAAATAATTAAGTTCTGTTTATTATATATTAACAATAACTTTATTTATATGCAACGTTCAAAACAGAGTCGCTCAGACACCTAAAGAACGCTCATTTTTACATCAACATTCATTCAGTATTTCTGGAGAAACTAATAAAACTTGAAAGGAAGTGAGAAAAAAACTCCAAACAAAAGTTAATTACTGGGTTTATTCTGAGACTCATCCTCCATCCAAGTCTCATGGAAATCTGTTTGGTGGTTTTTGTGTAATCCTGCCGACAAACCAACCCAATAACTGACTGAAGACTATAAGAACTATAAAAGAATGCACAGACGGTCTCAGACGTTATTTCAAAACCTCCGACACCTTCAGCGACCAGGCGAGAACAGGGCTGACAGTCTCAGGTGACCTGCAGGCTCACAGGGAAACGGTAAGTCAGAAATATAGTTGGGGCTCATATCCTGCAGAGATTTAAAAGTTGGTCATAAAATCTTTATACCTCAATAAAATCAATTCTAAAAGTGACAGGAAACCAGTGAGGAGAAGCAGGACGGAGTAAAGAGGTCTGGTGTGATGGAGCTGACTGAAAGCAGAGCAGCCACATTCTGAGAGAGATCTGAATAATCCAGGTGTGATGTAATGAAAGCATCAATCATCTTTTCAAGGTCTACTTGAGATAGAAATGACTTTAGTCCTGAGCTGATGAAAGCAGAGTTGAACAACTTTAATAATTCAGATGGTGACGGGCAGCTGCCTCACGCTCCGTCTGACCGTCAGGAGGAACGTTTGCAGGTTTTTCAGGGATGTGAAGCTGAGGATCATCCTCACATCATCAAAAATCAAAGTGACAGATAATATGACACGAGGGAAGCATGTAAATGAACAACCGGGGGGCCGAGAATTGATCCCTGTGGGACGCCACAGCACAGGGAGGTTTCACCAATGTGACAAAAACACCTTCATCTCAGAGTGAATCGTAACTTTCTGACATTCACTTCAACAGAGTTGTTTGTCTGTTGATGAGTCAGGCTGATCGGCCTTGAGCGGACAGGCATGACTAATCAAACTGAGACTGAGAGAACTTCATCCTGGGATGCAGCCCAACACCAGGAGGAATTGAATACAGATTAATATCTCCACAGTTTGTGTATATACAGCTCTTTGGTTTGTAATTGGCTGATTCATCGCTAAATTAGCTGGAAGCAAAAGAATATCCTCAATGCATGTTTTATGCTGGAGCAAAGCCATGATTCACTCACAGCGTTGGCGCTGGTATAAACGGGTCAGAGACTGATTCAGCTGTCTCCCTGTGGTGCATATCTGTGGTGAGGAGCGGCTCTGGACTACATCACACCTCCAGTCATTCATTTATAACATCCAGTCGAGCACTCACCTCTGATATTCCTCCGTCTGTTTTAAACAGAGTACAAGTGTGTTAGCTATAATTCACAGTGTGCTGATGCAAATGTCTTTCTCTTTATGGTCATCAAAATATTCACAGTCAACCAAAATGAGTTTAAGTTTGTTAGTTAATCTCATCATCTTGCCAAATATTTTGTTTTTCTTGTGTTTCCTGATTTTCTAGATGCATTTGTGTGTTTTTTCGTCTCTCCTGAGGTGTGTTCAGTTATCTAGTTATGTATGATTATTGAACCCTGGATGATGTGAGGACGTCCAGTCAGCGTAGTCAGAACTTTTACAGTGACGTTCTGATGAACCACTCCGGACATCCAAAGCTCTGGTGCCGACTGACAAACACAACAAGCTTCGCTGTCAGAAAATCAATCCTCAAAACCGACTGACAAGCAAACATGGAAGTCGTGAAAAGGACAACGTGAACGTGGAAGCTTCCTCCAATAAAAGGGCAGCGATTCATCAGACTACTGTCAAAACATCGACTCTGCAGTACAAGTGTTCACGAGGAGCGTTGTGCAGAAACACTGCAGCTCACAACATGTATTCTCATTGTTTATGTGTGAGTTACTGTACTGGAAGCAGGGCTGTGTGTAGTTTTCTAGCAGCAGCTTTACCTCCATTAATTATTAAGAACAACAGAACTGGTCAGAAACTGTGAATGACGTCGTGTGTTGTGTGCTGTCAGCACGACGAGTCCTGAGCTCCAACAAATCTGGAAAATTGGGCATTTTTATCATCAACAAAAGGTCAAAAGTCCAAGACAAAATAATTCCCGTTGTGTCGGAGGATTACTGCTGAGACGCTTCCATTTTACTCTGAGTCGTGTTTAGAGATATTCACAGTTTGGGCTTTAAGACACGGAAGAGAATCCATCAGGACAATCAGAGACACCGCTGATCCATATTTGCTGCAACAACATCTAAGCAAAAATACTTAAAAACTACGAGTTTCTTATTTTAATCCCCTGAGCAGAGTCCAGATTACAGCAGTGTACCCACCCTGCCCTGGAAAAACTCCAATCTGGAACCGATCTGGTACCTGCAGTCTCTAAATCAATTGGAGACCCGGCTCGACCCGTTACTATAAGTCCTGACCCGACACATGATTAAATACATGCTGGGAGCAGAGACAGCAGCTGGGGGCGCGGGATGCTGCGGGGGAGAAGAGCTGATAAATAATTGATAAAGATAAAACACGCTGATGGAGCGGACAGAACCGGCCTCCCTGTTTCCTCTGCGTCGGCTTCAGTTGTGTTTCCTTCAGCTCAGAACAAACTCATGTGCAGAGATCCGCTCTCAGACCTCTGACGTCCTGCTGACTCCTCACTCAGCCGCTGCAGCCGCACATCGTGAATTATTGAGATCTTCCAACACAACAAACAGTTTAACAAACTGGCCTTTAACAGCTTCTCCACACACTGATTCCCACAGCTCCACCTGTCCTCTGCAGGGCTGAGGACTCATTCTGGTTTCTCCCCTGATGAATAAATAAGGGCTGATATTCTAAAAACACTTGTTTCTGTTCGCTGAAAGCTCTAAGAGACGAATGAGTCTTTCAACATGCAGATTGGAGCACGAGTTTCATTGATCGCACAACTTCAGCCAGCAGCTGCCTGTTCGGTCACCCTGACAGCAGGTCTGGGCCTGTATGTGATGGTGCTGATTATCTTTTAGATAATAATGATTTTCAGGAACATGTTTCCTGTTTCAGTGGCTAACTTCAGAGATTTATACTGTTTTTAACTAGTTTTCGGTCATAATCAGACTCCCATCACAGATGTAGAGACACCAGATTCCTCAGAAGTATTTTTCATACTCAGTATGAAACTAACGCGGGGCAGCAGTCCCACTATAGGACTGTCAGGATCCCTGAGGACTGATCGGAGGAGACTCAGATCACCTGTTGTGCAGAATGTGGAGACTGACTTCTAATTACTGATCGAGTGCAGCTTGAGCCGTTCAGCTCACAGCCAGTCAGGGTGAGGCGAGGACCGGCACACCTGGTTCTGATTCTGTACTGGCTGCAGACTTCATCCTAACAGGCTGTCAGTCAGAAGCTCGGCTCTTTGTGTTCTTTCTAACTGAGGGAAGTTTCTGCAAACTAGTTGAGACCTTTAATAAAGTCCCTGTTGGATAAGGTTACCTGCGTCTGGGCCGAGCCTCTTTATACACCTTTCATTTGTTTCATGTGAAGACATTGTTCTGTTTCATCACCCCAGAAGAGACATTTTTGTTGTGTTATTTTACCAGAGGTTTTTATTTTCCATCTTCGTATTTTCTGCAGCCAGAACAGAAACAGTTCCTGGAAGTTGAGGTGTAAACGCTGCGTCTGTGGCGAGAGAGCGACGTGCAGATGGGAAACGTTTGACCACCGTTTGACCTGTTGAAGTACACACTCCATCAGATCTCAATTTACCAAAACACAGAGCGGCGAGAAGTGACCACTTTCACTTGTTCAGGCTAAGTGTCCCTTCTATCAGCTGTTGAGTGTACAAACGATCAGGTGGGAACAAAGCGGTTTTTTATTGTCAGGGCACAGCCGACCTGTGAGGAGGAGAGTCTGAGAGCTGTGATTACCTGGCTGCCTCCTGCAGGCGCAGAGGAACAGCTCTGATTCGTCTTCATGTGCTGAATCTGCAGCTCGTTTCTCTGCCATTAAAGAAAACATAAAGCGTGTCGGCCTCTGTGTCTTCAGATAAGAGCCAGTCTGCCTTCCTTTAGGCCGGCTTGTTTGGTGTTAGTGAGACGCATCAACACAACTAAAGTCTTTACGTGCCTGCGTTATGTTCACTGGCAAACTTTTTTCTTTTTTTTTATTACGAGAGCAGTTAGGGATATAAAGAGGAGGCGATCAGGTGGAAGGTGAGCATGCCGTGACTGTCCGATCATTAAATATTGTCAGTCAGCTTTGGGGGATCCTGGCTGGACGTTTGGAGGCAGAGTGTCGCCTTTCAGTCAACACGAGTCGTCAGAAAATAGGAGAAGAAACAGCTGCTGAAACATCTGAATCCTGAAATCTCTGAGTCCCACGAGTCTGAACATCCGTCTCATTCTGACATTAGCTTGTTTTTTTTTTCTATATTTCTGTTCTCCGGTTGTTTGCGTCTCTGGATTCTTGGGTGCATCTCATTGGACGCTTTGTCTTCTTGTAACCGTCTGTTGTCTGATTATCATTTTGTTTTTCTGCCTCTGAGCGTCAGTATGTGCGTCTGCAGCCTGTTTGAGTCGGTGTGGACGAAGTAATCCATTAAACCACACTGTGAATGTATGCAGGTATAATCAGGAACATGTAAAGTATTTAGAGTAGAAAACTATTCTACATGATCTCATTAAACGACTCTGAATCTGCTGATTACTGCATTTATTTGACAATTTGAGAAAACAAAGATAAAAGCGCCAAAACATTTCTCTCTAAGATGAATCCGAGTAAAAGTTTAAAGAGGTGTAAAAAGAAAAGACTGCAGTAAACTTTAAATATCTCAGATGTGTGATTGGCTGCAGGACATCTCGTTTCAGCGTCGACACTCATCAGGATGTACGATGTCGTCTGAGGCAAATGAGCTCGAACTCATCACACTGACGGTTTTTTGCTGCTCGACACAAAAGAAAAACTCACTGTTCTCACCTTCCGTGACTAATCTCCCAGAGAAGACGGTCTGATGTAACGTATTTCACTCTTCAGCCTGAAGGGCTCGTGGACGGAGTTTGTTGGCGGTGAGCGAGCACAGCGAGTGTGTCAGAGCAGCCGGTCCTGTTTGGATGTGACGGCTTCAACCTCGCTGTCAGATCACGTTGTTGTTCATTTCTGCAAAACACACATGTGCTAAAACTTCACATTTCTAATTGTATCTTGTAACATCGCCGTGCTGCTGATCTGGTTTAGAAAGCTCATGTTGTGGTTTTAATCATCAGGTCTCCTTAAAGGTATCCAGTGGTGTCACACTGACACGCAGACTTCAGCTGCGACCGTCAGCCATCTCACCTTTACCTGTGGACGAGTTTCTTCAGGAGTTTCCCGTCTTAGCGGAGCTGTTTTTGCGATAAAACCTGGAGAGTTTTTAGTTCTCTGATTGTGAACTTGATTGATGATCCGTCTGTTTTACGTATGCAGCTTTCACAGCACACTTGGATTCAAACAAATATTTCTGCACCTTGACTGAATAAACAGATTTAGATTTTGTTGTCTGTTGTTCAGGAGTTTGTTCTCGGTGATGTCATGACTCAGACCTGCAAACTCGCTCCAAAAAAAGCTTTCAGATGATTTAATTCAAGATATTCAAGCTGCTATTTTTGATATACTGCAATTCATAAACCAGAAAATACAACTATTGTGTTTTTATTCTATTTTTCCGATATGTAGCCGCCCTCATCTTCCTCTTCAGTATATTGGAGTAAATGAACCTCCTTCACGTCCCACCACTGGTCTGTGTTGGAATACATTCGGACCTGCTGCAGTCACACATCAGTGTATCTGCTCTCTGTGGCTCTGAAGCCCGTTTCGTCTGACGGATCAGAACCTTCATCTCTGAGCGTCGAGCTCTTCTCGCTGTCTGATGTTAAGTTCAAACTGGGGGAACAAATGAGGCGACATGAAACTGCCGTCGGTGTGAATATCCACCAACCTGAGAGCGCTCACTGCTTCCTGTTGGTCTGTTCGCTCACCTCCCATTGGACGATCGCATGAATGAACTCCAGACACACACAGCAGTCATTCATCTCTCAGACAGATCTGACATTCACTCACACACACACACACACACACACACACACACACACACACACACACACACACAGAGGATCACCATGGAAACCTCTGCTGCACCTGTTCACTGACACAGTCTTCAGTTTAATGTACAAACTGTGAGCAGTTCAAGGGGCGGAGCCAGCATCTTGTTATCTGGAGGTTGCTGGTTCGATTCCCCTGGTCTGCATGCCGAAGTGCCCTTGGGCAAGATGCTGAACTCCAAACTGCTCCTGATGTGCTGGATGTTAGCTTGCATGTTAGCCACCACCATCAGTGTGTGAACGTCTGAGTTAATTACTGTAAGTCGCTTTGGACAAAAGCGTCTGATGAATATTTGTAAATCATCATCTTCATCTTCATCTTCATCATCATCATCATCATCTTCACCTGCTGACAGACAGCTGGTTGATTTGCGGTGCAGATCTGTGGAATCGACAAACTTTTTTTAAAACTTCAGCCGTATCTGTAACATTATATGATATAACGATATAAAGTTTAAAGTTCATCGGAGCAGACTGTGAATTTGGTTCATAACTGCATATTATTTGTGCCATAATGAAAACTGGAATGAAAGAATGAGTTTCTGCTTCCTGAGGGGAGTTCTGACAGAATGATGTTTCCACTGATGCTCAGAATAACATCGGGGGAAGTTTGGGAGGATAATTGGAGCCAAAAACGTAAAAAGCGATCGACATTTTTAGCTTCCAGTTAATTAGAGAACCAGCGTTTGTGTTCCTCTTCTCCGCTCTGCTAACGCAGCAGCAGGATCACATGTTCACTGTTACCTTCTTATGTTTATCTGACATTCAATATAGTTTGATCATCAGATTAAAACAAAAAAAAGTCACCCTGTACAACTTATTTTTAATATTGGGTGATATCCTCTGCAGCAGTGTTCAGTGTTCTCTCTGCTGCTATACATGAATTTCCCTGCAGGTATCATCGATTCATCTGACGTCAGACGACACTGTTCAGCTGTGATCACGATGTTGGTTTTGATTTAAAAACTCTGCCTCTCTCTCTGGATATCAAAACCCACAGTCAACTGAATTCCCTCTGAACCAGCTGTTTGGCTATAAGTTGTCCAGACTCGGTGAAGACGGGTCACCTGAAGAGAGCGAGAGTTTGAGCTTTAACATCTCCGCAGGCGTCTACGAGACCACCTGTGATGTGATGTCACATAAAACTACCCCGTCGATCTCTGAGACACACAGACTCCATGTTTCTACTCAAAGACAGAAAGAAGTTCATGTAGAACATTTGCTGAATTTACAAGAAGGTCCAAATAATGCAGAATGAGTCAGAGACAGAGTTTCACTGAGTTTATAAAGTGTCTCCAACTCAACAACTCACTAAACTGACACATTTGTTAAGGGAGTCTGGGGACTTTCTCCACGGGGACAGTAGCTTAAATTGGTTACTGTCTACAGCGCTTATAAAACCATCAACAGAATCCTCTTTCGTAAATGTGTAAATGATGAAATCAGTTGAAAGTGTAAAGACAGTTTTTACAAACAAACAACTTGGTGTTCTGATTTAATGCTGAATTTACAAGAAGGAGAAAAAGATTCAGAATCTGTCACAGACAGAAATTTGCAATGTTGTAAAGTTTGTTTTAACTCAACAGTTCTTAAAATCAGCACATTTGTTAATGGAGCCTGGTGATGATGTAGTGCCTGGTTCAGTGGATCAGTTCAGACAGCTGCAGCTGCTGACATCAACAGGTCAACAGAGACTAAAACACGTTTCCTTGACTTCGTCTTCGTCCCCTTCATCATCTCTGACTGTAGTCGGACTGATCGGGTCCCACATGCATCCTCCTGGTGGCATTCACACCTGTACTGAGAGCCGTCTTGTGATTGGATCACTCATGATGGATGTTAGTGAGCGCAGTGTGGATCTCCTGAGTTCAGAGGGCTGTGTCATAACGGCCCTGTTCAGACCTGGTACTGGGTCCAACCAGACACTGGAAACCATCAACACCTGAGCCCGGGCAAATGAGAAGCGAGAGAGAAATAACTGGCGCTGTTTTAAACCTCATTCTTCATTTTGTCTGTTTCCTGGCGCCAAGGTCCCCAAACAAAAGGCTTCAACACATGCGGCTGCCAGAATATATGAACGCCGCGTCTGTTTGTGTGACACCTTTTAAATCAAATCAGTCGTTTCTGCCAAGAAATAACTCATGCTGCTTGTTTACCGCTGGCTGAGCACCTGAACGAGGCACACACACGTTAAAGCACACACACTTCCAAACACTGCAGCCATTAAAAGTGAGCCGGCGTCTGCACACAACGTGGTGAACTCCACACGCTAACGCTCGGTACCGTGATGCTATTTCTGGTGACTCGATCCGAATGCATTATACTTTAATCAACTTGTGAAAGTTTGATGAGGCGCTGGTTCGGTGGAGGAGCTGCTTTGTGATGATAAGTGCTGTGAGTTCAAACTGATGGCAGAGTCTGACACAGAGAAGTGTTTGATTAATGTCCTCATCTCTGAAGGTCGTCTGTGAGGATGCCCTTGAGCAAGGCACTTTATCAGTGAGTATAAGAGCTGCTCTGCAGTGAAGGGGGGTGTTCGTCAGTGCAAACCTGCTGGCTGAAACAACCGTGTGGAACTCTGACAGAGCTAACAGATAAAGAAGAAATCTCCACATTTAGGTGATATTTTTATTTTATTTCTCGTCTACATTTAGAATTGTTGTTTTCTTGAGCAGACTGAAATCATTTCCAGATGTTTATACTTCTAATGTGTTTGTCCTGCCTGCATCAGTCCTCGAGCAATTTTCAGGCCCCATTTACCAAAACCTGTATTCAGGTCCATTTTCTCTGCACACAAAACAGCGCACACAGTGTCGGCTCAGCATTCGTTTAACCTGAGAAGACGTTTGTGGAATACAACACTTGGCATTAGATCACGATGGCTGAGCTGATGGTCGCGCTGTCTGCTTTGGCCTCGTTATTATATGAAAACGTCGCTGGAGGGAAAAAGTGGTTTGTTCCGCCCCTCCCACACACCGCGCTGATTCGCTAGCACACCGCCAGTCAGAGTATCCGATGGCGTCCAATCCTCAGACCGCCGACACTCTCAGACACTCAACGTCCGCGCACTTCCAAAAGCTTCGGCCAGTGTGTTCCTGCATTAAGACGTTCTGTTGGGTCAGCTGTGGTGGTTTAGACTGAGCAGATGAAATAAAGACACACAAGCTGATTAAACTTCCATTTATCTGCTCTTTGCTTGGATGTAACGCCTCACAGAACCGTCTAATGAGCTCTAAACATCCTCCAACATGAACCCTGTGCAGCAGCAGCTGAAGACTCGCTGCGCTGTGAGATGCCAGAGGTCTGTTTGGCTGTGAAGCCTCTCTGTCAGCCTACTGTATGTATTTTGGTTGGCTGACTTTGATGTCACTGCGTGGCACATCGTTGTCTAACACAATAATTACCATGTGAGCAGATTTGCCCGCGGACCTCTTCTCACTACAGCACATAATGACACCACATGGCTAATAAGACGCTTTGAAGTCCGCTGGGGTCTAATTTGTTCCTATCAGCCGGTCGTACGAGCCCGTCGGCTGAGCCAGGACTCCTTCTGCCCCTCGTTTGACACCACACGCCTCGTTCTTATCACGCGAGTGTGGCTGAGGTGTTTTCTGTCAGACCTTTTCCTTTTTTTAAATGCATCTTCTCCTCTGTTTGCACGGCCATCTTCAGGATTCTGATCTGCGTTTCCTCAAACTCCTCAGGCTCCGTCGCCGTGATGGCAGAGGTGAGACTTTGCTCTGGCAGCGAGGCTTCTTTGACGAGCACGCAAGGTTTTCTCGCCTGTTTGGTTTTTCAGTGAACTCGACAGCGTTTGAGTGGCAGGAGAGGAGCAGCGGGGGGTCACTAATGATCGAGCAGCAATCTGAGATGTTCCCGATGTCTGCGCGGCTCTCAGTGCTATCTGAGAGTTCTGATAGATATTTTTGTCATTTCACTGGATGTGATGGTAAAATGGTCCTCAGAGTAAAATGTCTCTGGAGACAGTTGTCAAGCTTGTTTTATCATTTTACAACGAATCCTTAAAATGCCTGGAAAACTTTAATTTCGACTGTGTTCAGGTCTCTGGTGAGTGACAGCGGCTCCAAATCATCTCACACTGTCGTCACAGTTTGACTTTAATGACGCCAAACTCTGAAATCTGTCCAACTATTTTAATTAGAGACAGTGAAACATGATAGAAGAAGCAGCTCAGCAGAAATTATCTTTACTGACTCAAGAGTGGGAAGAAATATTTTAAATACACGACTGCAATTCAGCTGAATAAACTAATGTAGGTGCTGCTGTGCTGAGCCACTTCCCTTTGTGTTTACACGCAGTATGTATTCATGTACATATAGGACAGGTAAACAAAGTATTAAAAGAAGGTACAGAGAGAAGTTTGGATGTAATCTCCTGCACACGCTGCAATCAAATGTCCAGAAGGTGACAAACAGAATCTGACGTGCGTCTGATAGACGAGTGTAGGAACACGGAGGACGTTTGAGAAACTCTGCAGAGACGCTCCTGATGGTGTGTGATCAGCTGTTCAGTGTTTATGGTTGTCTGCATGAAGAAATCCATGTAGTCTGCTTCCTACAGAGTGTGTCACAGTGGCGGAGCTCTGTGATTGGCCGTCAGCTCCGCCTCTGGAGTCTCTAGTCCCTTTTGACAAAAGCTGTATGAAACCAGAGCCTGCTGAACCGGCAGTGTGCACATTTGTTTTGTGATGTATTTTTTCAGGTGTTCGGAGCTGAGTACAGGCATTAATAATAACTATATTAAACCAGCAGTCTTTTCACTGATGGTCCAGTTTGCTGTTGCAGGTCTTTCATAACGATCGGAGGAATCAGAGACCGTTTCATGAACACTAAAAGCTTTATTAGAGGGGAGAAAAACTCTGCTGTATTTTCCATCACGACCTCTAAAGTCTCAAAAGTGTACAAGCGCTCCCACGCGAGGATGGTTTTCCTCTCAGATAAAGTTCGCTGTGCTTATATCACGTTTCTGATTTCATGTGCACAGGTTCTGAGACTAATTAAAAGACATAAAGTAGGTTAATTTTGGACGATGTGGACTGTGGATATCTCTGTCCTTGTCTCTCTCCGCTAACAGAGAGCAACAGGAGCTACGATAGTTTGGAAATGGAGTCGGACCTCCTTTAGAAAAATATATCAAAATATCTAAGCTTGGACACAACACTGTCCTCACTGCTGACTTCTATCTTCTGCTGCTGGGTTAATTATCAGTCTGCTGAGACGAGGACAGGACGGGAGAAATAAATAATACTCTGCTGTATTTTTCCATCACGGCCTCCAAAGTCTCGAACATCCACTTCACGGTGGAGCGAGTGCTGAGCTGTTCTCCTCAGAGCGCTGTGTGTTTCTATGTGCACGGGTTCTGAGACCAATTAAAAGACATACAGGAGCTTAATTTTTCACTCTTTGTCTCAGCTGGACATCTTCCTCTACACTCTCTAAGAAAAGCCATGACGCAGCGTATCGTGTGAATATGAGGGAATGTTTTGTTTTTACAGGTGTTTTAACTGTGTTTTTATACAACATTTTGCATTGTGCGAGTTTTCCATCATTCAGACTTAATAAGGTTTATTATCTGAGGAGGTTTCAGGTCATTCTCCTCAGAAATGTGAAGCGTTGAGTGGAACAAAGAGAAATAATGTTTCCCATCAGCCTCCATTCCCCTCGGCCTCCTCCTCCCGTTCCTCCTCCTCCTCTGTCCACACTTTACTTTCTTATTTTCTTGATAATCATATTCTGTTTATTGAAGCTCACCCTTCCCTCCAAACCCCTCCGAGCGCTCTCGCTCATCTTCTTTACATCTTCTCTTCACCCTCTCGTTCTTATTCCTGCCTCGTAGCTCTCTGCTTCATGATGAACTAATATTCGGCTCTCATGTTTATTCACGCCCACACAGAAACACTAACCGGAGCTCAGATATTGTTTTCAGTTGCTTGTCTTCGGGCCTCTTTACAGAGGCAGCGCTGCCTCACGGTTTCCTCCTGACTTCTGCTGCAGTGTTTCCCTCAGAGAGACTTTCAGCTGTTCTGAGGAGAACGTTATGAAGCATCCATACGGGCTCTCTGCGGCGTCCCGCGGGCTCGTTGGATCCGTCCTCAGAGGCCTGATGTTCTACAGCGTGTCGGTGGACGTGTTGTTCTGAAGGTAAGCAGGTGGATGTAGTGTACTTTACAGCTGCTGAGGCAAAGAGCAGAACAGAGGAGAACATGTTTAAAGAACAAAAACCTGATTATGAAACACAGACTGACAGGATGAGCACAGATCCAGAAGCCAAGGTCACAGCTTTGATTCGCTCTACAGTGGAAAGTGTGACAGGTCGTGTTCGGCTGCTGAATATGGAACGTTGGTGACTGTTTATTATTTTATACAACTTCTAATATCGTTTTTTTCTGGGCTGTCTTCCTCAAGACTTTGCTGGGTTGAGGGTCCACCTATCCAACAGGTGAAAGAGGAGTTGTTCTGCCTGGAATAGTTCCTCATCTATAACTCACCTCACTCTGCTGTCACTGCTCGCCTCTTCTCTCCGTCATGAGGGCCAGACTCAGTTTTAGTCCCCTGTCGTGGCCTCGTCTTCTAGCTAACCTTGGACACACACACAGCTGAATAATGACTCCCTGTACACCAATGAGGCATGAGGCAGAGACACGGGCAGGTAAAGGGACAGTTGCAGGCTTTCAAAATAAAAGAAAGGGAAGTAATGTTTTGTGTGTTGGTCGCTGGTGTGACAATTCTTTATATCAAAACGGTCAGCAGTTGGCCGTAGTTGGGTCTTAAAGCAGCTGGACAGATTTGGCACTTAAAATATGTCCGATAATTTGGTTTATGAGCAAATACCTGCAAATTTAAATACGTTCCTATCTCAGCTGGACTTTACGTAACTGCTGATGAGGCGCTCTGCAGGTTAGCATCGTCGGTGCGAGCATGTTAGCATCGTCTGGTGCGAGCAGGTTAGCATCGTCGGTGCGAGCATGTTAGCATCGTCGGTGCGAGCAGGTTAGCATCGTCGGTGCGAGCATGTTAGCATCGTCGGTGCGAGCAGGTTAGCATCGTCGGTGCGAGCATGTTAGCATCGTCTGTGCGAGCATGTTAGCATCGTCGGTGCGAGCATGTTAGCATCGTCGGTGCGAGCATGTTAGCATCGTTGGTGCGAGCGGGTTAGCATCGTCTTTGCGAGCATGTTAGCATCGTCGGTGCGAGCGTGTTAGCATCGTCTTTGCGAGCATGCTAGCATCGTCGGTGCGAGCGTGTTAGCATCGTCGGTGCGAGCAGGTTAGCATCGTCGGTGCGAGCAGGTTAGCATCGTCGGTGCGAGCAGGTTAGCATCGTCGGTGCGAGCAGGTTAGCATCGTCGGTGCGAGTGTGTTAGCATCGTCGGTGCGAGCGTGTTAGCATCGTCGGTGCGAGCAGGTTAGCGTTGTTATCTGCTCACACACCTGTTGGTCCGTCATGTCAAAGTGGGCAGCACTGTGTTATTCCTCAGCCGTCTGTATGACACTCAGTACTCAACTCTTACTGATGATAACATCGAGTGTAACTGAGCTCACATCATCTGATCCAGAATCTCATCTCTGCATCTCGTCTCTGAATGGCATCACGCTGCGTATCACTCTCACACATCTTATCAGTGAGCCCGTTCTCAGACGAGTAATGAAGATGAAGTCGGCGGTTAACAGATAATATTGAGACGTGAGAGTGTTTTCAGTCTGAGATCCAACGCTGCTATCTGGATCCACACACGCAGTCTCGCCTGAAGGGACGAAAGCAAAGCGAGCCGGGCAGCTTCACGTTTAATCCCGGGGAGGCACGGGGAAGATGGAGAGGAGGTGCAGCAGGATGTTAAAGCAGGGATCTGTGTTTACACTTCATTATCACATCATTACATTAATAAAGGCTGATTCTGAACCGCTAACAGACGTTAATTTGCTGCTAACTTCACTCATAATCTCTTAACACAGAGGCTGCTGGGTAATCCGTTTATTTTTCATGTAATCAAATCACAAAAAGACGCATTTCTTTATCATATCAGGCATCAAATAATTAAAACTGCAGCATTACCAATAAACAATAGAGATTTGGGTTCATGTGTTCAGTGGCTGAAGTTAAAGCAGCTCTTTGTTGTGCTGATCCATACAGCGTTCATCCTGAATGAGGCGAGGAGAGCTGAGCATCTGATTCTGCGGGCTGTGTACCGTCCTCCTGTGAGAAAGAATAATACGAGGCAGAACGTATCGTCTGAAGAAGACAATAATTAAGCCCTGAAGATTTATCAGCCAGCAGCTCTCGGCTCCGTTCATCTCTAACTTCTCCGGCTCCGTCGGTCCGCTCCCGGTTCTCTGACTACTTTCATCTTTCCGCGTCTGACTCTCATTTTTATTATTTCATCTTCTTTTTTTTCTCCGTCTCTTGTTCTTCATCGGGGTGCTTCCACATTCTCTGGCACCAAAGAAGAAGAGAAACTGGAGTGAAAAGGACGCAGCGAGTTCAGTTTTATTAATCTGTAAATATCTCAGCATTTAAATCTTTGTCTGCACTCAACCTGACCTTTAACTCATGAAACAGTTGTTTCATGAGGGAAACAGAAATGCAATAATATAAATGTAGGCGTGCTGAAAAGCATCAAAGCTTGATTATATGAATCTGGTGATCTGTTGTTTATTTGAGGAGCTAAATTAAACTTTTTGATTCTTCAGATCAGCTCAGTCACCACCAGAACAACATATATATGATATGTAAGCGTCACATTGAGATTTGTACTAAAGTATCACATCACGACATGTTTATTACCTGAGCTCCACGTCAGGACCAGGCTGGTAGCCACAGACTGAGTCTGCGTTCCATCGTCAGATATCTTGAAGGAGGCGTCAGGACTTCTGCCAGCTGTGGCAACAAAAACACACGTTTTAATCCAAACATGATGTTTTCCTCTCGCTAACCAACAGTGTGTTTGTGCCTGAACCTACCAGGAGCGACGAGGTAACGTTAAAAATGACAACAAACAACTGGTTGATGAGTCTGGGTTCACTATTATAATGTGTTCTAACAGCTAATTAATTACTGTGTGAACAACCTAATTAGTAAACAGTATAAACCACGTATTAGTCCTTTACAATGGAAACATTGGATCAGAGTAAATGTTGACCTGAAAGTCTGAACCACATGTCATCATGCGTCCGTCAGCTGTTATTATAAATGTATAATCTTGGATTTGTTTCTTGTTTTGTCGACACACCTGAGAAGACGTCCTGCAGGTGGTGAAGGTCTATGCAGGTCTATACAGGTCCCTGCAGGTCTCTGCAGGTCCCTGCAGGTCTCTGCAGGTCTCTGCAGGTCTCTACAGGTCCCTGCAGGTCTCTGCAGGTCTCTACAGGTCTCTGCAGGTCTCTGCAGGTCTCTACAGGTCTCTGCAGGTCTCTACAGGTCTCTGCAGGTCTCTGCCGACCTCTAACACACTGAGAGACACCAGAGAGCTGCACAGAGTACACAGAGGCTCCAACTAACAATCAATCTGTTCAGACTGCCATCGATCTGTTTGTTCAGGTCAATTAGCATATTTGATTAACGGTGACGCAAAAGTCCAGAGGAGCTTCAAGACAAGGTCGGCCATGTTTGAGGAAGAGTCCAAACCCAGACTGTGTGAGTGGACCGCGGTCCGGCCCGGTGACACATGTGGCGCCGGCGGCTTCTTCTCTCCTGCCGATGTGAGATGGATGTTTCAGAGTCTGTCAGGATTCCTTCTTCACAGTTCCAGCTGAATCCATGAGATCTGTGGACGAGAACAGAACCTGTAGCACCGTGTGCCGATTGTTTGACTGTGATTTATGATCGAGCCGTCGACAGTTTTACCAAAACAAATGATCATTGTTAATTGCCGGTAACCCGGAGCCTTCGGGCCCTCAGCTTCCTGATTCCAAACAGGAATCTAACCGGGATGGACACGTGGATTCTTCCATCACCTTCACTATTATCCAGGAACCCCTCGGCTTATTATCCCGTCAGAGACAGAGCAATACAGCAACAGGCTGCTGATCATCGCCCCGAGTGATTCCACTGCACAATCCTCTGCTATCACACTGATTAATCACAAACCTACAGGGTGACTCCGTATTGCTTCTATAACTCCCGTGCAGCTGCAGAGACTCGGAGCCTGCAGGTTTCTCTGCACTCAGCCCGGCGTCGGCTGCAGCTCCCCAGTGGAAGCTCACCTCGCTCTATCAGCCGTGTGTTACCGTCCTCGGGCTCAGCAGTCCATCTTCCAAAGCTTCATTATACGACAGTTCATGCCGCCTTAGAAGATATTACCCTCAGTGAGACTGACATCTCCGCTGCTCCTCTTTTATTTGTTTGGTTTTCTGCTATAAAATACAAAAGAAGTGAATATGAGAAACTGTTTCTTCTCTCTCAAGTTGAAGAGGATTTTTGGGAAGAGGAGTTCAGTCGGTGGAGCGTCACATTCTTTAATCTCTTTGTCCACATTGAGCGAATTCACCTGAGCTGCAGGACGCTGATAGCTTCAAATGAGCTGCACTTACTGCCTAATCCTGAACTGCAATTAAAGATATGATTTTTGCTCCATTGGAGGACAAATTAAAATAAATAGAAATGAAATTGATTTCAGGATGCCCTCAAAAACAATTACTGGGTGAATCCACAGAGAGTTTTTCAGACATCAAGCTCTTTGTCTTCTGACAGTTGATGAAATGAAGAAGGACGAGTGTGTAACCGCTGGCTGTTAATCAGTTTCCTTTCTGAAACCTCCAGTTAGCTGATGAGGGTTAGGAAGAGAGCCAACTTGGCAGATCTGGAGTCTCCTGGCTCGGATCAGCCCGTCTTATTATTCCTGTCTTAACTGCAGTCCATTACAGTTAAACTGCAGAGATGGAGACTGACAAGACAGGAAAACACTGTGCAATTTAATGCAATCTAATGCATCCCTGTAATAACCGCCATCCTGAAACTGCATTTTAAACTGTTAGAGGAATTTCATCAACACGGTGTGACAACTCACAGCCATCAGTTAGAAGGACGTGAATTATCACGATGGCTCCAACACATTCATGAATAAAATGGTTTGAATGAATGTTTCGGTAAAAATGTAAATGAGAGTAAACTGGAGTCACTGTTGGACACGTTTTCCTCAGTGAGTGCGTCCACCTGTTCCTCCTTCATGCTGCGTTCAGGGAGTTCAGGTGACCTCGGGTAGAAGAGCGAACGCACACCGAGCTGTGAAGAGCGACGAGCTCGTTCACGCCTCGCAGCCGAGGTCGGACACAAAACACTGTCAGCTGCATTCAGACAGAACCTGCAGTTTAATGTCCACACCTGTGTAGATAGAAAGTCAACCCAGACTTGTGAGGTGAATTTTGTTGTGAGTGCTCCTAAATCAATGCTCTGATTCAGTAACCATGGCGACATGACATCACCAGGGAGGCGACTGTGGGTGACATCAGCTGCTCGGTGTAACTCGATAATAACTGATGTTCTGGCAGCTTAAGAAGCCTTAAAGTGAAACTCTCGACAAAATGCAACCGAGGCTTTTTTTGTGAATGTGTATGAGTCAAACCTTCATGTAAAAGCATGATTACGACGAAAGAGGCACTTTTAAGATTTACCGTATTTTTGTTTTCAGATCAAACTCATTTTCAATGGGAGTGCTACGGGCACTTTTACAATAGCATCAAAATCTCTGTTTTTAAAACAGTAAGAAGACTGGACACAACATGAAACTTTGCTTGTAGCATCACCAGGGTCTCTACACATGAACACCAGCATTGAGAGTTTTGCTTTAAGCTAACTGAGCTAAGTAACACAAATAGTGCTAGCAAAGTCTTTCTAGACAAGTCAGGCCACTCGGCGGCCATCTTGGGGACGCCTCGAAAAGCCCAAAGAGACCAGACCCCTATCTAAATGAATGGAGCCATGGTCAAATCCACACTTTAACGGGATAGCAGGACGGAAAAAACATACAGACATGCTCGCCAGTGAAATAAGATACAAATAAACACCAAAAAAACAACGACTTTACCGTAGAAATGATGTTTAAAACGCTCTTTTCCTACAGGGAGAACTCCACTGTGCATGCGCGCAGATTTACGACACCGACGTCCATCGTACGGCTGAACCTGTGCCGGCTGCTGCGCTCTGGCTCTACTCTACCTGACCATTGATGTATGGACCAGAAAATGTCTGAATGCATTATTTCTTATCATTCAGTCTACAAATTAGATAAAGATTTGAAAGCAGTAAATATTTTTGGCCTACTGGTGGATACATTTAAATGGATGGATGCTGTTCAACAGTTCAATAAAGTTGTTTCAACACAAAACATTTGACGATCATTTGCCAATGATAACAGAGACGATTATAACTTATAGAGGGTTAGTTAAATAGTTACCGTGTGTTGTTCCGTGGTTTCACCATTGATGTATTTCCAGAAGCTTCCAGCTGGCTCTGCTTGCCACCAAGTGAATGGTCTGTCGTAAAAACAACTTGTGCGCATGCGCTAATGGAATAACATGATTGGGCTATAATTTCCCGGTTCGGCGGTGACAACGCAGGTGATTGGCTGTTGGTGCAAGGGGCGGGATATGCGCCATCTTTGGCGTCGCAGATTTCCCCATTCAAAATGATCAGAGTGGCCTGTCTCTACATAGTAGAACGTCTCTGGTGCTAGTATAGTGTTCTCTTGATAGTGTATCTGAGGGACGACACGCTGTACCTGTCGCTCTGCGAGAGAGGATTAATGTCCTGTA